>VDFB02049217.1:112967324-113197818 GCA_007258455.2 Sequoia sempervirens | reverse complement strand
AACCCTCTACCCTCTACCCTTAACCCTCCCTTCCTTTATCTCTCTCTCCCAAGTCTCTCCCTCAGCACCACTCCTCTCTGAGGGTCTCTCTCTCACTCATTCACTCTATCTCAAGTTTCACCCTCCTAACCCTTCTCTCCCTCTCTCTGCAGGTCTTTCTCTCACTCCCTCACTCCCTCTATCTCTCTCCCCTCCATGCCCTTAAACTCTAAACCCTTAAACCCTCTCCCCTCTACGTTTAACCCTCTACCCCATATCTCTCTCCCACTCCCTCCCTCTTTCCCTCTTTCCATCTTCAATCTTCATATTATGTTTCTTTGCCTTCTAATTTTGCATTTTAAATGAAAAAATTTGGTTTTACACCTTATTTAAGTCATTTAATCCTTTATTTTTGTCTCCAATAGATTTATTTAAATCTATAAACACCATCCAATTGAATTATGATATTCCTCTCTTCTTCTATTAGGATGTAAGAAAAATCATTTGAGAGGTCTTTTTGGATCTTAGCCATTCTACTTTCAAGGAGATCCTTTCTTTGAAAAGGTTTTTAAAGACTTGGATATTCCACTCTTTTAGTCTGAGTTTTATGAATTTTAACTTTCGATTGAATATGCACATCTTAGTGCAATGATCAACTGTTTGGGTGAGCCAAGAGTCAGTGACAACTATTCCTCTCTCTCTCCCCTTCCCCTCTCTCATAACTCATAAATAAGTGACATATTTCATGAAGAATTGAAATAAGTATTTTTTTTGTTTCAAATAAAATAGATCACAACTCTCCACTATAATTATATCATTTAAAAAATAAAATGGTCATTTAATAAAATAAGACACTCATTGAAACAAGTGTTGTTATCATAGTGAAAAAATATTGTTCTTATCTATACAACAATTGGGGTAGTAATGTACAAGCATTGGATAATTTTATATTAATAGTTTGTCCTATCATAAATATAAAAGGTGAGCACAATAAATAACATGTATTTTCCCATTAAATGTGAAGGATTTTCAAAAAGTTTTAGTGTTCAACTATTGGTCCATTTTTGTTCAATATAAGTTGTATTTTAAATCATTATGTGTTATTTTTATAACAACAAATAGATTTTTTGTGTTCAACTATTAGTCCATGTGTTGAATATAAAAGGTAGAGATATCAAAGATTTATGGTTATCAATAAGTATCTAGTCACTCTCTCTCTCTCTCTCTCACTACCCCTCTATCTCTTTCCCTCTACCCTAAACTCAAACCCTAAACCCTCTACCCTCTCTCTACCCTAACCCTCCTTCCTTATTCTCTCCCTCCTACCTCCTCAACCATAAACCCTTAAACCTTCTATCCTCTACCCTCAACACTTTCCCCTTCCACCTCCTATTTTCTCCTCACTCTCTACCTTCCCCTCTTCCTCTCTCCCTCTCCTCTCGATCTTTCTCTATCAATAGTGGAGATATAGAGAGCGATAGGGAGAGATATATCAATCACCCTCCCTATATCTCTATCTATTCATTCTTATCTCTTTATCTCTCTACCTCTCTCTATCTCTTTGTCTCCCTTTCTATTTGTATGTTTGTCATTATCTCCCTCTCTCTCTATATTTTCTTCCCTATATATATTTATCTTTGTCTCCTTAAGTGTGCAATGGGTACATTGAAGAGGTCTTAAAGGAGAAATATCATATCTTTAATCAAATGGCATGCTACCTTGAGCATAACTCCCCAAGGACACATGCCATCCTTGGATTGTTGACATGAAACAACAAATCAAATTTTAGTTTCTCTCTCATATTAATATATATTACTATTATATTAAATATATATTATATTAATTATATTTTGTATTATATAAAAATATACTCTATTATTAACTATTAATTATAATAATAATTTTATACGATTTAATAATTTTGTTCAATAGTATCATAATATAATTATAATAAGTTGAATAATTATATTATTTATTATGTAAAATATAGCTAATATATACTTAACTATATTGTAGAATATTAAACCTAGCTAAATGGTGCCAAAATTTTGAACTTAATTAACATATCAGAAAAGCTAATGAAACCAAAGTTGTAGCTTGTCAAATTGGAGAGAAGTGAAAGATCAATGCCGGGTCGTAGGGAAGAGTTTGGAGTAGTGAAAACAAGGTCAATGCCAACGCCGAGGGAAGAGTTTGAGGAGGAAAACAAGGTCAATACTCAGCCGAGGAAGAGTTTGGAGTTAAAACAAGGTCACTACTCAAAGTACAATGAAGAGTTTGGAGTGAAAACAAGGTCAATATCAATGAGGAAGAGTTTGGAGGAGTGAAAACAAGGTCAATACCATCAACAGGATCTAGGTTGAGGGCACTCACAAATTGACTCCACCAAGGGGCAATGAGTACTGTAAGTTTGGCACCCCCATTCTCTTTAACCTTCAATTTTCATGCCTAATTTCCAAAGATCTTCTCATACATTGGAACCCCCATTCTCATAAAATGGTATAAGATAAGACAAAAATAAATAAATAGCTTATATAGAACATTTCCACCTACAATCCCATTCAAGCATTTTAATTAATTCCTTGAATTAAACCTAAAACAAGAATCATACACACCACAACAGTGAGATGAACGAAACAACCCTTGATCATTTTATTCAAAATTCAGATATGTTTGTACAATGGAGAGACATGAGTTTGAATTAATCATATCAATTCAAATGCCAGTACTGCCATAAAACATCAAATCCCCATGAATTCAAAACCTACTATTGCATCGAGAGACTCAAAACCTAAATTGCATTTTCCCTAAACCATCGGGACTAATTTGCTCTCAAGTAACTTCATCTAGACTCGACCAAAAATATCTAACTTGCTAACCCGTGCTTTTGGCCTTGAAATCCTTCTTATAGAAAAAAAAAGGAGCAAACAAGCATCGGGATAGAAAGCACACGTGTCACCAGCCAATTGGACCACTTTGTACTCTTCATCAGTTGGCCAATCAAAATTGATCACCTCATTCACCTTGACACTATAAGGTTTGTACTTAACTGCCACTTGATTCGCTTCTCTTTCAAAAGACTCCAAGAATGAGTTGGTGCTAATAATTTTGTCCATACAGCTCACCAACAAATCATAATCCGAGTTACCCTATTTTTTAGGGTTTTGTAGTCCAAACATGATATAAAGTGGCTCTTACACTTTTTCTGATTACTATAGCTTGTGTAAGATGCCCCGTGGATACTATTGTAATTGTAGGATGCATGAATATGGTGTAGGATGAGAAATAAAGAAGGTATAGCTGCTGTATTCAATAGTTTTGTGAAGAAAAGCATGTGAAATGAGAGGTTCAAGCCTAGGTTTCAACAAAACATGTATGGGAGATCTGATTTTATGAATTTTTATCCATGTGCAGACCTAATGGGTTGTTTCTGAACATTGAATATAAATGATACACACACACACACATATATGTATGTATATGTATTTTTAAATGTAAATGTAAATGCAATCACTGGATGCTCTCCTAGAACAATAAACACAACATATCATTAAATAAATCTATATCTATGTATATAAATGTGCATTTCTAAATGCAAGTGTAAATGCAAAGAGCATATGGTTTTGTAGTGTTATAGATACAACATATCCATAAATTAATGTAATTGAAATTCTAAAGTCTTCAACACATATAATATGAAATCGATCAAACTATTAAACTACATGAGAAATAAATGAAAACAGTAAATGCATGTGTATGTGTATTTGTAAATGTAGGTGTAAAATAAATAAGAATAATGAAAATTATAAAAGAATGCAAGGAAAGGTCTCTCCCTTCTTGGTAGAAGTGATAACATCCTCCACACACAACCCTTAAAAATTATGAATAGAGGAATATAATTCAAGAACTCAGTTATTCTCTCCCACCGATGCACTAGACATAGACCAATTCTTCATAATAGAAGAATTTGATCATACTTTTCCAATGATGGCATTATGAGAAAACCTTAGGTTAAATGAATAATTCCTAGCTAAGTTATTTAAATCATGTCCAACCATATAAGAGAAGACTGCTACTATGTGTACCTGGATACCATGGAGAAAGGCTAGTCTTTGGGCTCTTTCATCAATCATCCTACCTTAAACATACCAAAAATCTCCTAGCAATTAGACGTAGGAAGATTTAATATGACTTAAAAAAAATTTATTGCCAAAGCGTAAACTTATGATGACTTAACCAGGCCTAGTACACACTCCCTCCTCGTTAACCACTTAGACATATGGAAATTAAATGTAAATTTGCCGCTATTTTTAGTCATGTAGGTGTCCAATAAACCACTTGGTGGTGTTTCCCTTCAAGTTTATTTACTTGAATGAAGAGAAAAGTCCTTTGATTACAATTAGAGAATACATTTGAGGCCTTGGTTGTGTAACCGGTGGACCATAGTCATATTTAACACTTGTTACAAAGTTTGGGAGTTAAAACGTTAAGTAGATTTGATTTGTGATGGACACATTTGGATGGTAGTAACAATAACTTGCAATCTATCAAGACTTGATTACCTTATAACCTGTGAAATTCTAGCAATGAAATGATAGGATTAATCATACTACCTTAGGATCACATCACCATGAAAGAACTTCATCCAACATCCCACGAGCAAAATTACCAAATAGGTATTTGTCAGATCTGTCTTCCTCGCGCGAGGGAAATTCAGGAAGAGAAGAGGAAAGCGAGACATGTAGTATGTCTAAAGAGGGAGATCAACTAGAGGTCAAAAGATTAGAAGAAAATTCCGTAAACGCATGGAATTTTTTCTTGTTGAAGGAGGGTCATGTTCTTATGATGATGAGAGAATAGGCGATGTCGAGGTGCCCTTGAGGTACAAAAATCTATGGAAACAATGGGTACCCAAGGAACTTCCTTCAATAAACAATGATTTTTGTGTCAACGAGAGGATATATCGCATAGCACCATCGTCATTACAGTTTGGGCCTCTTTTGTATGGACAACATAAAGGTCGTTACTTAATAAAAGTTACTAAATTCGATGAAGCATGTTGGACCCTCGCTATGCCATAAAGATTGATGCAACTAGTCTGGACATACACGGCATGCGTAGGTATGCAATCGGCCAGCAAATTATATACAACTAAAATATAAGGATCAAAATAAAGGAGTGGCTATGTACATTGAGGAAAGGCCAAAAGCATAAGGAAATATTGCAGGGTTTATAAATAGTACATGACCTAGGTCAACAAATAAGCAACCCAATTGCATATTTGAGGTGCGTGAGGGAAACCGTGTATTCATATGTGCGATAAAATCAATAACTGCAGGGGAAGAGTTGCTAATCGATTACAATTTGAATCGCTTAGTTACAAACACAGTTACTATGGGGGTGGTACGTACTATGTACCATTTTACCCAACCTCCAATTAATGACTCCAATATACCATTTTATTCTTATGTTTTTTTCATAAGTCTATTGGTTTCATTTTGGTAATTTTTTTTATATTTAATTTTTGTCACATGGGGATATTGATCGTAAGGAGAAGGCTCTGGCCCAGAGCACAAATCGCGATGTATCTTCAGGCGCTTCTACCTAACAGGTTTACCTCATTGTAATTGTACAAATTAGATATGAGCAAAATGTTTTATTATTATGTTTTTTTCATAATTTTTTTGGGCTAATTTTGATAATGTTTTTAATATTATTGTTGCAGTTGACTGATTGGGGAAAGGCACCAACAATAGAGGAGAGCATCCATAGTGAGGTGCAGTCAATATTTTGTGATGTGGTGTCTTTCCTTTTTTTCTTTTAAGCCTTCTTCTTTCCATCAGATACCAGGTCCTTCCACTCCCTCTCTGAAATCATGGGGGGATGCTCGTACTTTTTGTTCTTCTCTAAATGTGACCTATATTGGTCCCTCGCATACTTTAGATAGGTACCAGCTTTCTTAAGGACCTTGGTTCGGTTGAATGTTTTATCACCGAATAGCACAACTAAACGGTTAATGAGCTCATCTTTTAAATCTTCATTTTGGG
The DNA here is from genome assembly GCA_007258455.2 of Sequoia sempervirens. Lineage (NCBI taxonomy): Eukaryota > Viridiplantae > Streptophyta > Pinopsida > Cupressales > Cupressaceae > Sequoia > Sequoia sempervirens. The sequence continues at coordinate 113,191,792 of VDFB02049217.1, read as the reverse complement.
CATTCCACCGTGTACGTATGGTGGGCCCGAAGAGCTCCAATGTAATATCACTTAGATGTTTATAAAAAACATCATTTCCTGCAAAATGATCATGGGATCAATAGTCTAAAAAGAGCCATCAATAAGTAAATTTCAATTGGATTATATAGAATAATAATTAAAACATTTTAAAGTACCTGGGACCTTCTCTATCTTATGGGAATGAAATCCTTGGTCACCACAAGTGTGACTGGCAATGTTCCTGTACTAGTAATACTGGAAGATCCAGGAAATGCTAAATCACCAAAGACTAGTGGCCTCTCAGATCCCTAAGGCTTACGTCCTGATGCATGTTCTGGTATGTGTTCGCTGCCGGAGGGTACATTAACAGATGCTTGCATGGTATGCATTGCCAACATTTCAGACGACAATATAGGCACGGATGATGGGGTCAAATAATGTGATGTATGCATAGGAAGATCAGGATGGACACTTGTACCAACCCTTACTCCTCGGGAAGCACTTGCAGTACCCTGATCATGGCCAGGAGCATCATGAGGAGGAAAATAACCCTGTAAAAACAACACATATTTTAGTTCATGACATAAAAGAGTGCAAAATATAAAACCATGAATGAACTTATGTTATAATTAAAGACCTCATGACAGCTTACTTGCAAGTTTTGTAGTCTCTCTGTCAATACTTTAACCCTCTCTCTTATCTCATCTGTTTGAGGCATTTTGAACATCAACTGAGTCATTTCTTCATTGCATTTTTTCATGAGCTTCTTTCTCATATCGAAAGGGTTTGCTGAATAAGCCATGTCATCGGGCCAAGGAAGGTATGTGATATAGAAGCATAAATCTGCAAAAAATCCTGATTAATCGCGATTTTTAAAAAAACTGCAGGCTGGACGATTTTTTCCCTTATTTTTTGAAAAAATCATTGACTTTTTGGTCAATTATTTTTTTTCGTTTCAAACTGCAAAATTGCCAAAAAAACATGTTTAAAATATGCAAAAAAGGTGAATAAAATTGAGCTGATTTTCGCGGCAAAAACATGAGACCATGGCTTGGTTAGTTACTATTATGCTTTGATAGATTTTTTCCAAGCATCCATTGCTTGTTTGAAAGCACTTGTTTTAGGCTTTTAGCTATAGCAGCAAGGCAATGAACTGTTTGATAAAATGATTTGGTAGACATGTATGAAAAATGCAGTAGCATAGACAAGGCAGTGAACTGCTTGAAAAAAATGTCTCAAAGAAATGTAGTCTCATGATGATGGAATGCCATGACGAATGCCATGACAAGAAAATTGCTATGGATCAATATGGCATTCCATCACCGTATTTTTAGGGTATTTTTTTCAAATAATTCACCGCTTTGTCTAGTGGTATTGCTTGTACATTATGCTTTGGTAGATTTTTTCCAAGCATCCATAGCTTTGTTCAAAGCACCTATTTTAGTTTTTACTTTTAGCCATAGCATGAAGGCGCTAAGAACCTGCTTGATAAAATGCTTTGGTAGACATGTATGAAAATGTGGTAGCATAGAAAAGGTAGTGAATCATTTGAAAAATGCTCAAAACAATGGTCTCATGGTGATGGAATGCCATAATGAATGCCATGACAAGCAAATTTCTATCAATTGTCATGGCATTCCATCACCATTAGATATATTTTGAGGCATTTTGAAATAGTTCATCACTACCTTGTCTATGCTATTGCTTACTATTATGTTTTGATAGATTTTCCAAGCATCCATAGCTTGTTTTGAGTTAACGATTTTAGGCTTCTTTGTTTTACAGCGCAAAGAAGGTAGTGAACCCGCTTGATAAAAATGCTTTGCAGACTATGAAAAATGTGGTGGTGCATAGACAACTAACACCATCCGACATTTATGTAGTTGTGCATAGTTTTGTGCAATGTAATCTTCGTGCAATATGAATATAACCAACAAAATCTATTTCTAATTCATGGATTGAACTTTGTATTTTATTTGCTCTCAAATGTCTCAGATGCTATGGAAATTCCATTAATTTTTTTTTAAAAGTAGTATGCTATGTGTGATACTATCAACAATGTAATTATATACTAATTACTCTTTCTTTTTAAATAATCTAACATATTTCAAACTTTTCATAGGCTGCCCGATACATCGAAGGCAACAAAGGCAAGACTAGAAAAGAACGAGCAACACAAACTTGGCTCTAGTGGTTATATGAAATTAGCCACACGAATTGTAAGTGATCAATTAAATGAAGAAAATCCAAATTATAATAAATTGAAAACTATTTTGGTTTTATCACACCATAGAAGCAAAATTCATGATCTTCTACAAAAATGTAGGGCTCTGAATTCAATAGAGTTCCCACATAAGAGGACCTAAAGATTGCCTTCTAGCAAGGCTATGGAGCCGTGGCTGAACGCCTAAGAGTCTTGACTGGGAAAACACAATCTTCCATTGCATCCGACACGTAGGTAAATAAACTCAATAAAGTTTATTTAAAATTGAATACCTGTGCAATCTATTCAATATTAATTTCTACCATAAAGTAATTACATGCCTATTTGTTTTAAACATTCAAGCAATGATAATGCTGCACATGACATTGGAATGCAGCCTAGTGAGGGTGGAGCAGAACGTGCAGATGAAGGTCATGGTGTGCATCCCGATACTTTAGAGCATGTAGAGCATGATCAACATGTTGAGTATGATCAGGCTAGAGAAGATCAGGAATATAATGTGGCCCCATCAGGTAAAGAGGACCACTCTAAAGTTCTTTTAAACATATTTAATTGCAATTGGTGTATTAATTAATGTAACTTTTCATGTTTCAACTTTAGAGCATGTAGAGCATGATCAACGTGTTGAGCATGATCAGGCTAGAGAAGATCAGGAACATGATGTGGCCCCATCAGGTAAAGAGGACCACCCTCATGTTCTCTTAAACATATTTAATTTTAATTGGTGTATTAATTCATGTAGCCTTTCATTTTTCAACTGCAGATCAGGATTGAGAGGGTGTTCAACATGTTGAGCATGAGTCTATAAAAAAAGTTTAGGAACATGATGTGGACCCATCGTAAAGAGAACCACTCTAATGTTCTTTAATTAATGAAATATTCTTGTAACAATACACACAAAACATAATGCTTTTAACATTTCTTCTATTGGTAACAGATCCCCCTCGGCAATGGCCATTCATCACATGAGCGCATTTAATTAGGCGACATTGTGAAGATCATGAGCGAGCGTAACAAATCCAAAGGGGAGACAGATATTACTTACAAAATGATACTCCACTTCAACTTTATGTAGCTTCTAAAAGAAACAAAAGTGATTGTAATCATATCATGACAAATATTTTTGATAATATGTAAAAATTGAAAGAATGAATATTATATGTTAATGAATGAATGTGAATATGTTAATTAATGAATGTTATATGTTAATGAATGAATGTTATATGTTATTAATGGATGAATGAATGATTAATGTTATATGATTGGGTATGAGGAATTGAGAGTGGTGTGAGGGGGGGGGGGAGAGGCCAAATGAGCTTCCACCGTCACGTGGTTGGTCCTGTTAAGTAGAGAATATTAAACTATTCTCAAAAAAAAGAGAAGCTCAATAAGGTAATGTACTTTTCAATATAAGAAATGCATCGTTTGAAGCATCAAACCAATATGCAGTCTGTATGTATGATCAGTCATCAGTCTCCACGATGGTACATTTCCAAGAATATTTAAAAAAAAAATTGACGCTTCGTTGCAATTTCGACACAAACCACTGATGAATCAACAAAAAGGTTCTATAGCTGCGACAAAGGTTTCATCGTAACTCCTTGCCCATTCTCTCGCAATTTCATCAAACTTTTGGAGTTGTTTCCACGCTACTCCTTTCCCATTTCGTCGCACTTTCGACGAACTTTTGGTGTTCTTCTGACGCTACTCCTTGGTATTTTCGTTGCAAAGTCGATGAACTCTTGCTGTTGTTTCGACGCTACAATTCATTATTTCTACTATTACGGGAAACAAAATGCTTAAAATGCCAAATAAATTAGGAAAAAACATGATAAAATCTATTCTTCAATTAAAAATTTTAATAAAAAATGAAAAAATGCTAGAAATTTGGGGTGGAGGCATACTTGGAGGTTGTTTTTAACAATCGTTGTCGCCCACCAAATCGAGATCTCGTGCACAGAGCATAATGAAGTTTTGTTTGTTTTTTAAAAAATAAATACCATCTCAAAATGGGATCCCAATTATTACAAAACAAGATCTCGATTTTTACAAATTGGGATCCTGTTTTGTACTAATCAGGATCTCGTTCTGTGTTCGTCAGTTTGGGACCCTTTAACAAATAGGATCTCAATTTTTAAAAAGTGGGATCTTGTTTGAAATTTAGGCTTGAGATCCTAATTTTTAAAAATTGGGATCCCATTTTTGCAATTTCGATTTCATTTTTTTGGCTAAGGCAAAAAATTCCACATTTTGTGGACTCAACTTTGTGCACTTACCTGGGAGAGCTATCGTGTGTCACTCAGTTGATTGCAAACTTTCCTTGCAACCACAATCTTGTATATCGGTTTGGAAGAGGTTGGCTTATGCTCGTTACCTCTTGGGTCATTCCCTTGGGGTGAGTACTTTTTCCCACCAAATCAGACCCTCTAAAGGTGAACAATAGTGAGTAAGTACATCCGTAGTTCGATCAATCTTCGTTTGTGTGAACAAAGAGAGAACACACGCAATGCCTTTTCTCACACTAGAAAGATTTGTTCAATTTTAAGAACCCAAATTTGAAATGTGGAGGAAATCTTTTATAAAACCTAATATCATCAAAATGCTTTTGATTCTCAAGATCACCATGAAGCATGAAAGAAGTACATACACATTTCAATGGTATTAGTTTGTAAAAATGATTATAAAAAAAGATAAGCACATGTTCATTTTAGATCCTTGAAGACAATAGTGAATTCTTTTTAAAACACCAAACTTGAGTGTGAAGTTGACTGCTCAATTTTAGTCCCAAATCAAAATTCTAGTAAGTTTCTAGGGTTCAATTTTAACCAACTTGACAAAGCTTGAGTTGTAGGTTAATTTTATGCCCAAAATAATTCTAGTTGGTCCTAAAACATGAAAGGAAAATATATGATAGGTTATTTTCCCATGAGTGTTTAAAAACACTATTACAATGACTATCAAATGATTTTTATTTCACTTCCATGCTCCATGATCCTTTAAAACCTGCAATCCAAGCTCCAAATGTTAGATGAAATCAAGAAAAAAGACGATATGATGGCTAGATAAATGATTAAGGATAGAAACCCTAAAACTTAGATCAAGTTTCATTGTGATTTGATGTTAGGTGTAAAATTGAAAATTTTAACTCTACAAAAATTAAGCACTTACACCATTTTATAGCTTATAAAATTCTACCCCATTTCAAAAATAAAAGCTTCAAAAAAGACTTTTGTATGACCAAGATATGGCCATTTTAAGATTGACTATAAAAGCGCTAAAACAAAGAGCATATGCACTAAAACAAAGACCATATGCACTAAAATTCAGACCATATGCACTAAAACTCATACCATATGCACTAAAACTCAGACAATATGCACTAAAATATCCTATATATGTACTGAAATAGGTGGTAAATGTACTGGAAGATGACATGTATGCACTATAATAGACCCTAGATGTGCCAAAAGTCACCACCTGTGCGCTGAAAGAAGCCACAGGTGCGCTACATCGAGATTCAGAACCAAACATATTCATGAAAACTTTCTAGAAAATGTTAAAAAATAGGGATAAGCCTCATGGTGGGCACCAAAATGTGAATGCTTGGTCCAGACCTACTCAAACATGAAGAAACAATCCAATGTTAGTCAATAAACAAATCTAAATTAGCATTCCTCATGAAATTCATTCCAACACAATGAACAAGAAACAAAATAAAATGATTAAATGAAAGCTAATGAATCTTATTCAAATGCTCAAACCAACATCCCATGGGAGAATTGGTGCTTCTTTGATGTGGAAAGAAGCCCTTTCCCAATTCCTTGACAAGCTTTGATGATGAATGTGTGATTCTTGATAAAAATTTCCAATAACCTAGCTATGGATGATGAATTCTATGTTAACTTGCATAAAAAATCTGGATGATTATGGATTCAAATGCCTATAATGTATTTGCATTAAGTTGTGTCAACTTGTGGATGAATTTGTGGATTCAAATGAGCATAATGATCTTACATGGATTGTGGATGCCAAATCAAATAGAGGAGGCCTCTATTTATAATGGAGAAGAGTTGAAGAATAAGGAATAGGAAGAATGTGGGATTAAACATGAACCAATGGCATTTTTCCACTTGTCAACATGCTAATGAAGGAGAGTGGAGCACATTTTGAACAATGTGCATGTTAAATGCATGTAGGTGGAATTTGAAATTCAAAAGATGGCTTGTGCAAGAAGAATTGTAAGAGGAGTTAATGCCAAGTTGGCTCAAGAAAAGGACATGTAAGAGCCTTTAATGCCATGTTGGAGGAAAAAAGTCCTTTGGGAGGGAGATTTCAAATTGGTGGAATATTCCAAGAATATGCCACATTTGAATGAACATAGAGGAATTAATAAATCAAATAAATTGATTTATATGTGCAAGTTGTAAAAGCTAGAGGAATGGAGGATTAGTGTTAGAAGTTAATTAATTATTAATTAACTTAGATGAGATTAGTTTGATTTGACATTTGATTTAGTTATTTAGATTTATTTAAATCAAATGAGAGGATAGTTGGGAGATTAGGGATTTAATTAAATAAATTTGATTTATTTAATTAAATGAAGAACATTAGATTTAATCAAATAAAGTTGATTTATTTAATTAAGAGAGATGACTTTAGGATTTAATTAAATTAAATAAAATGATTTATTTAATCAAAGGAAGAACATTAGGATTTAATTAAATAAAATGATTTATTTAATTAAAAGAAAAAAATTAGATTTAATCAAATAAAGTTGATTTATTTAATTAAAAGAGGAATCCTGATGAATTAATTAAATAAGGATTATTCAATTAATTGGTTATTAATGAAGTGATTAAGGAAGAATTGGTGTTAGTAAATCAGAATCAAGTGTACGATATTAATCAGGATAATTTGAATGTCTACAGTTGGAACATGAATGAATGGAATGATGGTGTGGATGTATGATGGGGGAATGTTTTTTGGACCAAAATTGGCACATATGGTGGGGGATGTGGAATGATAGGAGGATTAATGGATGGTGAATGTGGGGATAATGGAGGAGCTGGCATAGTGAATTTTGGGGCATAAGGACCCAAAATAGATTTAGGAGATGGAGGATGTGAATGATTTGATGTTGGATTAGCAACTTTGGATGTTATTACGTATTTTTCATTTGAAGGAATTGCATCTTTTTTCTTTGGGATCCACATGGTTTTGATTTTTAATTTCTTGGGCCTTTGTGGTCTATGGGTTTGATTTGGATGATTTGAATTTTCTTTTCTTCAACATGTCTTTTTAAGGGGACATGAGGATCTTTAGATTCATGTGGATGTTTAGATATATGAATTTTTACTTTGGCATCCAAAGTTCTTTTAATAGAAATGTGATGAGTATGAGAAGATGGATGATGTGGAGTAAACATGAATGAAGTGATAGAGGTGGGATTTTGGGGATGATATGTGGATGGAGGAAGTGTAGTTGTGTGCTTTTTTTGATCCTGATTAGGGAACATGAGAGTGTGATGTTTATGATGGGTGATATGGATAGGTGATGGATGGATAAAAGAATGAATAGGATGAGATGGAGGAGGTAATTTTGGGATATAAGGGCCCAAAATGGACATAGTACCTAAGGGATATGTGATGGTGGACGAAGGGACATAAGGACCCAAAATGAATTTGGAGGATGAAGCAGGAATATGGATGGTTGTTTTTAGGTAGTATGATGGAGCTAGGGGGATGGTTGGAAAATGGTCTAGTGGAGTGATGGGAGGAGCCTCTTATTCTTTTAGAAGAGGATTGTTGATGTATGGAGGTTGTACCAACATTTTTGGATTGTGAGTCTTGAGATATATATCCAAGACCTTGTGCATATGGATTTTATTTGACATGGATGGGCTCTAAAATACCTTGCTTGTGAAGGCCTAAAACTTTTCCTTGATAATTCATGATCTTGAGCATTCAATCTATGGTAGGATGCTTGTTACTTTGGAAGCATGGTGTGATTCCATTATTAGGTGGGGGAGGATAGGCAGTGTATATGTGTTGTTCTTCTTCTGCAAGAAAACCACCATGGATGAATGTAAGAGTACCAAGGGGGTATAAAAGTGGTGTTGGGATAGCTTGGTTAAGGGGCAAGGAAGGATCATGAGATGGAGGTGATGGGATGGTAGCATCTTGAGTGGTAGGAGTGAGTGATAAGGGATCATGAGGGGGATTAGGTGTAATGGTAAGATATTGGTCTAGAGTAGAGGGTGATAAGGGATCATGAGATGGATTGATTAGATCTGTAGTGACAAGGGGATCATGAGATGGGATGGATGAGCTAGTATGATCTTGAGATGGAGTGGACGAGATGGAAGGATCTTGATTCGGAAGAGGGGATATGTTTATATGCTTTGGATCAAGCTCTTGGGAATCTTCAATGGGTGCAAGTGGCATGATGATGGAAGAATGGAGGATTCATGAAGTTCAAGGGAGTGGATTTTGGTGATACTAGGACTAGGGGGAGTGGATTAGATTTGGGTGTCTTCGACGATTTTGGCAGCTCTAGGAGTAGAAGGTGGGGATTCAATGGCTTCAATGGGTTGGATGATTTCAATGGTTTGGATGATGTTAGGAGTGGTAATAGTATTGATATGTGTGGGATGGAGAAGAGCCTCATCACTAGTGACCGTACATGGTGAAGTTGGGTGGCATGGCTCCACAACATCAAAATGTGGATTTGTGGATGTCTTCTTTGTTATAAGTCCTTGGATGACATCTGAAGTGAGATACTTGCATATTCTAGGCTTAGCTGGGGTGATGGGAATAGATGAAGGATTATGGATGGGTTGAGGAATAGGATTATGGATTGGTGGATTAGGATTAGATGGATGGATGGGATTGGAGGGAAGAATAAGAGTAGGTGGAGGATTAGGATTGGTGGGGAGATCAATATTAGATGAAGGATTAAGGTAGGAGTATTGGGATGGTGGATTAGGATAGGAGGACGTGGATGGTGGATTGAAATTAGAGAAAGTGGATGGGGAATTAAGGTAGGAATATTGGGATGGTGGATTAGGATATAAGGACATGGATGGTGGATTAAGATAGGAGAATGTAGATAGTAGATGAGGATTAGGCATTGGAGGATAATAAGATGGAGAATGTGGACTAGGGGTGAAGGTGATAGCATTGTTGTGTGAAGATGGAAGGACATAGGAGGATATGGATGGAGAAGAACATGGTGACATGGATGTGGAATGAGATGGGTACATGGGTGATGGATAAGAGGGAGATGTAGATGAAGTATATGATGAATATGTGGATGGGAAAGATAATGGATATCCCTTGTCAAAGATATCATAAGGATTGCTAGGGGATGTGGATGAAGGTGTGATAGGATAGCTCAGAGGAGTGATTGGATTTTGGAAGACGGTTGGAGAAAGCTTACTAGAAATGATAGCATCAAGGGGATCTATATCATACTCATCTTGATCAACAAGACTTTTATTATCATCATCAATGTAATTGGGATTTCTCTTGACTACTATTTTGGGTTGCATTGATGAAGGATAATGATTCATGATGTTGGATTAGATGGATATGGATTGAAAAGGTGGGAATAGATGATTAGAAGGAAAGGGGAGATGATTAAAAGATAAATAGAATGGATTAGAAGAACATGGAAGAAGGGATCTTAAGATTTTTTTGATATCAAAAGATCTTGGATGCAAATGGACTAAAGCTGAAATTGGGATGTATATTAAGCTCTGCTTTGGATTTGATTTAAGCTCATATTAGGATTGGATTGAAGCTCAAATTAGGATGGAATTTAAGCTTAGATTAGGATGATTGGAGGATGTGATGACTAGTACACAAACAAGAATATATGACTAAATAAACCACTAAAAATTGCATATAAATGACTAACTTTTGTCACGTGACTATTAGTGGTTTATTTGTAGTCATTTAAATAACACCACTAAATTTATGACTAAAAAATTTTAGTCATTTATTTAGTCATTTATTTTAGTCATTAATTTGGTCATTGATTTGGTCATTGATTTAGTCATTGATTTAGTCATTAATTTACTCATTAATTTACTCATTTATATGCAATTTTTAGTCATTAATTTAGTCATGGTAGTGATTTATTTAGTCATTAATTTAGTCATATATTTAGTCATTAATTTAGTTATTAATTTCATATATTTAGTCATTAATTTAGTCATATTTAGTCATTACTTTAGTCATATATTTAGTCATTAATTTACTCATATATTTAGTCATATATTTAGTAATTAATTTATTCATTACTTTAGTCATTAATTTAGTCATTACTGTAGTCAAATATTTAGTCATTTTTATTTACTGGTTTCTATTAATTGGTAGTAAATATAGTCATGAAATGAATAATTTATTAAATACCATAAATTTTATAATGCAAAACTAACATAATATTAAATTTGAACTAAAACATAAAAGAAAATAAAAATATTACATATACGAACAAGCTACAACATGCTAGAATTAAAAGATTGATTTAATATCATGATAAATAAAGGTAATCTGCAATAAATTTTTTAATGAAAATATTATATATATATATATATATATATATATATATATATATCAAGTTACAAAATGTCAAAGTTGTCTAAGAGTTTCCAACTCTTTCAAATACACCATGATAATTAAGATCCCTGAACAACACATTCAAAATATTGCATAAAGTAGTGAGCCAAGATGTCTAACATTAACTAGTACATGATAAACATGTTCAACTATGTCATTTTTTTGCAAATATTTTAGTGGCTACCATGTGAAGGTTCCCTCTTTCTCTTTCAAACGAAAAACTCCATCTATTTTTTCTTCATAAACAAAGGGTATGTTACTTGTGACCTTTAAAATGTTTACATTTGCATTTCTTGTTCCTTTCAAGTTGACTCCATGTACAATAGATAGGGAATGAATCTGCCTAATGCTTGCAGCATCACCGTCAAACAAATCCAACACCCTAACTTTATCCCCTTCTTTGAGTTTAGCATTAATACATTTCTGCAAAAAGAAAAAAGAAAAAACACATTATATTAGATAGGTAATGATTACCCTTGTTTGCATAATAAAACAACCATTACTTAAATAGTACTTGCATGTGTATGTTAAAATAATTGAAAAAGGAAATTTTCAAAAAGAATTGCAATGATCTAATTTACTAAAAAACTAACACTCATAGCAATGCTTACAATGTTACTATTAGCTTCATGTTAATCAGATACAAAGGCCACAAGTATAAACATTGCATTACCATGCATGCATACTAGACACATAAGGTTATGACAACACTATTACACATAAAAAAAAGGTAGCTAATGCATAAAAACAAAGAATGCAATATGAGAGCATTAGTACTACTGCTGCAAGGTGAAGGTAAAAAACATTGAGATGTAGAAAAAAAGTGGCATTAAAGCTCTGAAACATAACCCCATGCAATCAACATAACCATGTCAATGTGACATATGAAAGAAGAAAAAAGAATAAAATGTATCAAGGCAACATGTGACAGCCATTAAGACAATCATTGAGAAAAAAATGCAGCCTTTCTCTGTGGCTTTCATAGTAGCAGTAAAGGAGTAACAAATAAGGTTGGATGTAGAGGTCACATAAATAATAGAGAAAGAGGCTTTCACTATTAGAAAATAGTGTAAGAGTATGCAAAAAGAAGTCAGGAATGATGTCCAATGAACAAGTAGTAGTACTAGTGAGTTTCATGGCTGTAGTAGTGAGTTTAGTGCAAGGGAAGCGAGTTTTATGGTTGTAACAACCAGTTTAATGGATCGAGAAACAAATATCATTACTAAACAACAAGAATACATTAAGAGAAAGTGGCAAGAATATCAAAAGAAACTTTTCTTTTAATAACAATAGCCATAATGAAGAGTTAACAACAAATTCATGAAGGAAAGAACAATAGGTATCATCCAATGAAAGAAGTAGCATGCTAAGTTCAAGATGTTGACAAGGTCAATTACAATGGCCTAAAACACAGTCAAGCATCATAAAATATTGAAGTTCCAACAATCCCCACTGAAAAGTGACAAATTAGGTACAATGATTGTTCTACACGTTACATTCAATGTTTTAATTATCTATTCACTATTCTATAAGCTTGTTCACTCTTTGGGATCATAACAGTCATTAAAACATGAAGGGTTTCAAAATCAAGGAAAAGTAACATTTCATAGCACTCACCTCAAGTTCAACAACAATAGTACTATCAATATCATGCATATACTCCTCGAATTCTGCATAATCATTGTCAACATTGTCCTGAAGTTGTGTAGCTTTGTGGAGATCTCTATCGACAAGGTATTTTCCTTTTTGTTCTACTTTCATATAATTTCCCTGCATGTGTTTTAATCATCGTGAAAAGTTAATAAAAGTCAAGTAAAGAATGAAAAAGCTATAAATTTTTGTCCACAACAACTATTATATTATCTGAACTTCAACACAACTATGATTGACATCAAGGCGTTTTTGTTTTCGTGCTACTTTTATAAAATTGCTCTGCATGTAGTTAAACCATCAAGGAAAAAAATATATCCAGATGAGTAATTCATGTAAAAAACAGTCAACAGAGCCTTTCCAAGCATAAAAGTCACAATAGGTGGAATGGGTGAAAATCCATTTTTGTAGACTCACAAACCCTCAACTCTGTCTTTACAGACCCATTTCAACAATTTGACTACAAAATGCACAAAAATCTTCAAGAATCTACCAAATTAGAAAAAAATTGAAGTTAAGTCACCCAACCACGTAATTCAATGCAAAAGAGAACAAGGAAACCCTGTACGGGCAAGTATAAAAGCTTGGAACTGCAAATAATCAGAAATTTCTAAGAAAAGAACATAATTTCAAGAGTTTTATTATTGCTTTATGATCCATAGCAGCAAAAAAAATTTGGGGAAAAAATCGGCAAACCAAAAGTATAAGATTTTTTGAAAAAATCGAGAAAAAGTTTGGAAAAAATTAGGAAAAAATCAGATTTTTAAAAAAGGTAAAAATTGTAGAACAAGAGATAAAAACTATTTTTTTGAAATTGAAAGGCATTTCCATAGCATAGAGATATAGATAGAAAATAAAATAGAGTTTAACTAATGAATTGTAAAAAATAGATTTTTGTAGTTTATATTCATGTCGTTGATTACATTGCATTGCACATCTTTCAAACTCAAAGCATTACTTCACATTGCATAACTAATAACTAGGTGTTGATAGATGAGAAAATCTCAATTACAATATAGTTTTTACAAAGTCAACCTAAGGAGTTATGCAATTACTTCACATTGTATAACTAATAACTAGGAGTAGCTGCCAATTGCATTTGCTTGTCATGGCATTCTATGAGACCACATTTTTTTGAGGTATTTTTTCAAAAATTTCACTGACTTGTCTATGCTACCACATTTTTCATACATGTCTACCAAATATTTTTTTCAAACAGTTCACTACCTTGTTGCTATGGCTAAAAACCTAAAACAAGTGCTTTCAAAAAAGCTATGGATGCTTGGGAAAAATCTATCAAAAACATAATAGTAAGCAATAGCATAGACAAAGTAGTGAACTCTTTGAAAAAATGCCTCAAATAAATGAGGTCTCATGGTGATGAAATGCCATGAAAATCAAAATTATTTTGATTTTCATGGCATTTCATCACCATGAGACCTCATTTATTTGAGGCATTTTTCAAAGAGTTCACTGCCTTGTCTATGCTAACACATTTTTCATACATGTCTATCAAAGCATTTTATAAAATAGTTCATTTCCTTGCTGCTATGGCTAAAAGCCTAAAACAGGTGCTTTCGAACAAGCTATGGATGCTTGGCTAAAATCCTGTAGATTTTTTAAAAATCAGGATTAATTAGGATTTTTTGTAGATTTTTGCTTCTGTGGCCCACATTGCCAAATTGTCACACCCATAAATGAGTTTGAGACTCCATAATCTTTCCCCATTCCTAAATAAAAATTAGCACTATCAGCCCAACAATGCCTCATTAGCAGAACCACCATCATAGCCTCACTGATGGCCTGATGAAAGAAGTTAATAACCTAGTATTGGTGTAACAATACCCTATCGGGCTGACTCCTAAGGTGTCCTCCCCGATAGACCGATAGAGTCAACAAAAGAAAGAACATTGTTGTAACACATGAACATCAGTGGAATGAATGTTTGCATTCCCTCAATGAAAGTAGTTAATAACCTGGCATCAGTGTAACAATACCCTATTGGCCTAACTCCTAAGGTGTCCTCCCCGATAGACCGATAGAGTCAACAAAAGAAAGCACATCATTGTAACACATGAACATCAGTGGAACAAATGTTTGCATTCCCTCGATGGCCCAATATAATGAATTTTTGCATTCCTTCGATGAAAGTAGTTAATAACCTAGTATCAATGTAACAATACCCTATCAGGCTGGATCCTAAGGCATCCTCCCTGATAGACTGATAGAGTCAACAAAAGAAAGCACATCATTGTAACACATGAACGTTGATGGAACAATTTTTTTCATTCTCCTGATGACCCAATATAACCATGGATTATTAGGAATTAATATATATTAAGGGAATCACTCGTGTTTACCTTGTTCATGGGCCAAAGGTGTATTAAGGGATTGGCACCCCCTTATGGTTTAAAAATCTGCACTTTTGAGACCTAACAGATCATTCATTGATCTCATAGTTATTTTGTCATAAAACTTAGTCACAACATTTAGGACAGTCACAATGGATTTCAATGAAACAAAAGGAAAAATTTCATAGATTCATTGTTCTATATATGATCGTAATACTTTGCCTGGAGATCACGAGAGTAATTCTATAAAGGCATGTTGTGGAAAACATTTATGAAATTTGCAAACATCTTTAGAATACAATATAAAGATGATATAGTTGAGAATAAAAATATTGAGGGATAGCCTCTTACCTGATATGAACTCATGGAATTATGGTCATTCCATGCAGAAATTATAGGCTTAACAGAGGCAATCAACTATGAAACTTTCTCAATCAGATAGTTTAAGTAACTCATTATATGTTGGTAGTCTTCATTTGAGTTGACATGATTTGGAGAGGATCTTTCTAGGCATTCAACAGATGGCTGTGAAATCTCTGTTGACGAACTAGATTTCCTCTTGATACTAGTGTTAGATTTAGTACGATCTAGTGCTGCCATATAATTGACAACATCTTCTAAACTTGCTTCTCTATTATTGTTTTCCACCTAAAATACAATGTCAATGTCAACATATAGTTAGTTCAATGAAAAATTGAAATAAATAACACAATGTAAATTGAACCAAAAATTCATACACTTACTCCACATTTGTCCATTTTGGCCTGCAACCCACCTCGGCCAAATGTATATTTAGTCCTCACATTATCTCTTGCTTTCTTTCCTCTGTTACTCTTTGTCAAATACTCTTCAGAACTCATACTTTATTTCAATTTCTCCCACTATGTGGGAGATAGAGTGGATTCTAACATCTCTTTTCCATCCATGATTTTTTCTACAATTGTATCTAAAACTATTCATCAGAAGTCTCATCTTGTGCTTGTAATATTTTCTAGAGATTTTTCCACCAACAGTGTCAAAGGAATTTTCCATTTTTTGTATAACATATTCCACATTTCATGGATCTTGCTCTGCAAAATTTTATTTTTAGATATCCAAATGGGCCCTACATCTTACGCCCAACTCGGAGGCCCACCTTGCAGCATTTTCCCCAATGGGTTCACCATCTCTTGACACCTCAACCAAGAATGGCTTCTTCCCTTCTAATATTCTTTGTTTTTTGTTTCTCTCTGTAGATCTGTATAAATCTTGACTCAATCTTTGTCTTTTAACATAAGCAGGCACATCTTTTGTTTCACCACTACAAATATTTCTAGATGATTCACTAATTCCTTCAAAAGTTGTAGATATGACAATTGCACTCTCAGCAGGCACATCAGATGCAAATGAAATCTCTTCATGAATTTGATTAACCGAAACTTCATGCTCCTTGGCCACATCACGTGTGGCATGAGTAAGTAGATTAGTAGTGGTCTCCACAGATTTCACTTCATCACAACTATTTTTTTCACCATCTTCATTTGTTGAATCACAAAAGTGTTGGCTTCTACAAGCTGGCAACACTGTATCTTTACTTTCTTTTTGTTTTTTCTCTACATTTTCTCTACTCTCTTTTTCTTTCCTGTAAAGTAAAAAAGAAAACCATATCATGTCTTATATACATAAAGGTCTTGCCTATAAAATTTCATTAAATACTATTAAACAAATAATTTACTACTTAGTGGATTTACAACTTGCCTGTTTGATGTCAAACCAAGACGTGATAAATATTCGTTCTTCTTGGCCACACGTTCTTCACGAAAGTGCTCATAATTTGTCACTGGAATTTGAACATTGTGATGACTATCATCTAATTTGTGCCCTAAATTATTTTTCTTCATTTCCTGATGTCCACAAAAACAATAATGTATAAATTAGCAACTTGATACAAAGATATTGCATCCTCATTTTTATATGAAAACATATTCATATTGCATTCATATAGCAACTTTGTTCAACATTAAAGCTTTGAAACATGTATTAGTATGAAGGTCCATGTCCTTAAAACATAAAACAGTCTTAAAACAACATAAAAGTCCTACATAAAAAGGTCATAAAATGGGGCTCATCAATAATCATCTACATTTCCAGCAAGATCAGAATCCTGATCACTTGTGTCTGCATTTACTTGATTTTATTCCTCATCCTCATTTGTGACATGCAATACATTATCTCTCCCAATTTCTTCATTGGTAATCAAAATTCAAATAGTCCCTCATTGTCTTCATCCACTTCTTCAAATGTTTCTTGTAAATTAACATATTGCCCATCAAGCATTACATCAACAACTTCCATGAAATTTTTGTCTTGAACGAGACTCTATTTGAATGACATATGACCAACCTGGGCTTCTTACATCATCAATTAGAAATTATTGGTTAATTTGAAGAGGGGAAATGTATGACTCATCTATCTCTGATAAAAATTGTTATGTATTTGCATGTACAAATCCATACTCATCAAATTGTACTGTAGATGGTCGGATCCACTTACATTTTAATAATATAGGACTATTTTCACCAAAATCCACTTGAATAAATTCTTGGATGAATCCAACATAAAATTTCTTCTCAATTTCATGGAAAAATTTAGCACTAACAACACAATCACAATTTGTCTTTCCTTTGTCTTTTTCTTCCACTCTTAAATGACTACCATAGGCCCACATTCCACTAAAACGCATAGCCCATAAATGTGGAGGTCATGAAATCTCACTTTCCTTTGTTGTTATATCTTGACCTTCTTTTGCATCACTGATTGCATTAGCAATCCATTCTTCAAATTTTGGAAAAGAATCAACTCCAATCAAATCATGATGCATGCGCCTTTGAGGTCGATGTTGGACCCAAAGCTAAGAAATAGAAAACTCAGAAGAGACTCTTGAATCAAGACCTGATAGATCAATGCCCTGGGTTGGGGCCAAGACCCAAGAGGGTTGCTCATATGAATCCTTCAATGGATAGATTATTAGATAAACATAAAGGCTTGGGGGATATTTGGACACCTTGACGCGGGTATGAGCTTTTCATGTATCATTATAGGAAACAATTTGGGTTTCAGCCAATCTACAACCCATGTAGGTTGAACTTGGGAAGACTCATCATGCCCAATGTGTTTGTAAATGTAGAATTAATTAAATCTTTGGCTAGCAGATATGACCCCAAGAGGAGAACTATCCAAGCACATAATGGGGCTAACATACTTTTTATTTCAGAGGATTTAATTTCTAATGTGTTTTAGTTGGAGTGTCCTATGAACTTTCCATTCATGATTAGAGATCTCTTGATAGAGTATCACCATATGGATACCAATTACAAATGATGGAAACTACCCTTGCATAGGCCTAAGAATGAAGCAGGCCAACTCAAGAGGTTTTCAAGTAATGAAAACCCTCCTTTTGATGAGGACTTGTTTGAAGAATATTTCAGATACACTTATTATTCAACTAGTCAGGTCTTGGGGGTAGAGGTCCCACCCCTCATGTCTATTGCCCCAATGGTCTTAGTTGTAGACATACAAAGCAATGATTCCAGGTCATCCAATTATGCTAGATACTTGGCCAATGACCTAAACCAAGAGCTTGAAAATATTAAAAACAACAGTGAAAATATTCATTTCAAACATTATTCTCTATTCATGCATTTGCTCATGCATGAGGGACATGTTAGAAGGGTCTAGATTCAAGAATTAAGAATAAAAGATATAGATGAAAATGGGAACCTCAAACCTATACAGATATAGACTTCACTATGGGATAGTCGATTTGGTAGATCTCATTATCTTTATTTTGAGGAGTTTTTTGTGGAACCATTAATGGAGTGGTTGGGATATCCACGTGATTATAACTTATCCCCAGAAGTGCAAAAGTTTCTAAGACCAAAGGAAAATGACCCAAGGAAAAAGGTGGATCATAACTAGGGAGACTAGGATGCTTTTCCTGACTGCACAGTGATTAGGGTTTATGGGTTTGAAGGAACTCCACACTTGTTGCCACAAGTAGTTCCTGATAGAATTTCCTACTTAGAAATTGTGAGGAAATTGGCAAAATCTGATTCCAAAAACCTCAAAGGACACAACAAACAATCGATCATGCCCAGTACCTTATATTTTGGAGACTTTACAATGGTTGCAAATGAGGGATATAAGGAAATTGATGTTAAATTAGGACAATATAACCTCCCTCTAGGTAACAAAAGGAAATATTTTGATGCAGAAGGATTTATTCACAAAGCAAGGTTATCACAGGCGTTATCAGGATATGAGCATGTATTCTTAGTTGAAGATGTAATTAGAAACCATGATGAAGCCTCTACCACTAAAATAATGACTACATATAATAGGGTTATGCTTGCAGAGGAATGGTAAAGAAGAAATGTCCCATCTTATTCAAAGGAATTTGGTGAAATATAGGATCCTCTAGCAAGGATTGAGCAACTCATTGCTCATATGGATGAAGTGGTAAATAATGTGCCTTCATTTGTATTTGATGCCCCTCATGCAACCTATTCAGGAGTGCAAGCTGAAGGTATAGAGCCCTTAGATTATATCCCTTCATAGCCAACTCCTGATGTGAGTTTTTTGTAGATACTGATATGGGTGAAGGAGAGGAGAGTGATGAGGAAAGTGATGAGGAGGAAGAGAAAGTAAAACAAATAAGTGCTCCTATAATTGTATGGTATGAGCCTCCTCAGTAACACAATGTTGTAAGATTTGAAGCATCAGATGAATTATCAAATGATGTTAGGGTCAAGGCTGGACAGGAGTTCATTTTTTATGGAGATTTTGTTAAGTCTCTTGAGTTCAAATCATTTTTTTACAAATATAAAGGAAAGAAAATGAGCCAAAAGATGCAGGATGTCACTCCTGAATGAGAAGCTGTTGTTTTGAAAGATTTGAAAAAAGAAATAAACAAAGAGATGGAGTCCATCACTCTTAAGAGAGGGAGAGAGTTACTCCAAGAAGCTGAAGTATTACTTTTTCCTGAATGGGATATAAGCTCTACAATTTTGTTTGATAGTTTCAGAAAGAGAGGAGATAAAACAATGAATTTAATAGACAAAGCAAGTGACAAGATGTATTCAGGATCTGGATATAATCTAGATGAGGCCACCTTGCTTATTTGGTCACTATACCCCCATGACAAAAGACCAGCTATGATTGATAATCCAAACCAAATGTTTGGACATCTCTTGGTTCAAAGAGTAGGGGATACCAACCCTATGGACACAATAGAGTTGAATGTCAATGTGGAAAAGTTCACCAAGGAACATATTGATAAGCTAGTGAAAGAAAATGATAGGTTGAAGGAATTAGCACATCAAAGAGAAAGATCATCTTCCTCTTCCACACCAAAATTTTATTCCCCATGGCTTGAGAAAGATAAGAGAGTATTGGATGCAATGGCTGATACAACTTATTGGAAGTAGTGCCACCTGAAATCTTAGGAAAAATGTGAAGAATTGGAGAAGGAAGTCAAAACCATCAAGTATAAGATTGCATCTGAAATGATCGAGGGATGATTTAATAAGATGATGAAATGTGCAGATGAATATTGGAGGCAATTAAAATAGGTACTCTCAGCATTAGAGGAGAACAGATGATTACAGGGGAGAATAATCGAAAAGAGGCAAGAGCTTCAAGACAAGCAAATCCTGAAAGGACAGACAATGCAAACACATAACAAATTGGTAGAAGCACACAATGGATATCATAAGAAGCTCATTGAGGATTTCAAGTGCTTCAATTTGACTCTGAAACTCTATGATGATATGGGAAATCCTCGAGAATATGATGATTGGAAGGAAGATTTTAATGCGATTCTGACTATTGCATTACAAGATATCAATGACGAGGATATGATTTTACAAAATACTTACAACCAACTCAAGAAGATGATGGATAGGGAGTATGATATGAGAGAGATGATCTCCAATGTAGATACTTGTGCTGAACAAGAATACATCCATCACCTCTCTGCATTCAATTTGCTCCTCAACCAAACTATAGATACACTAGACACAATAGGGAAACCATCAGGATGAAAGGATTCAGCCGATAGCATGAGCACCATATCATGGAGTAGAAGCTTTGAACAGATCTTAGGTGGTCACGGGCTTTTGCTTGGAGATTAATGTATCAGTGCATTTAGTTGCTGCAATATTTCATTTTCTTAATTATGTTTAGTTATCAAACAACATGACTTTTGTAACGGGTCTTTAGCTTGTTGCATCTAACATATATAAGAGAGAACAAGACCTGAATAGATCATCCATTTCATATCAGAAACTACTGTTATAATGTATATTATTCAAAGATAAATATAATGGTGAAGGTTATGCATAATTGTTAATTTTCTTTCAAGTGTTCAATTGTTGTGTGGATTTATATGCTTATATGTTATTTGGCTATCTTCGAAGTGGCTATTTATGTTATTCAAATTGAGTGTGTGGAAATACATTTAATTTGTCAATACACATTTGTTGTAGTTGTGTGACATTGTTGACTAGTTTTGGTGTGTAGAAGAATTAAAATTCCTTTTAAGAAATCAAATTTGATAGGTTCTTGTTTGGATTAAAGTCCTTTTGAATAGATTGTCTTAATTCATTTTGTTTCACATTTGAATTAAATCCTTTCACAACTTCAAAGTAGCATAAGGAGATATCACTAGAATTACTAAGAAGAGTCCAAATAACTGACATACTTGCACGTTTTCATAAGGTGCAAGCATTCAAAGTGCTCAACTATTCAAGTTAAGTTGAAGAGTGAATCTACCTATCTTACAAAACCCTATCACCAAAATCAATATTCATCTCTCCACTTCATCCACCCAATAGAAGTAGGCACTGCTAATAATTAGATATTACATACAACATACAACTCACAAAATTGAACTCTCAATTACTCTCACAAGTATTTAGACATTAAAACCCTGCATCTGCTTCATCTCACATGCCATAGTAAGTAGATTGCTCAATCTAGGAACCATATCTATCTGCAAATCTGCCTTATTGTTCAGGTATACCCGCCTAGTTTTAGCAAAGCCTAAAGAGTAGAAGGTAATCAGTCCTGCTTACCTTGTTCATGGGCCAAAGGTGTATTAAGGGATTGGCACCCCCTTATGGATTAAAACCTACACTTTGAGACCTAACACTAGTGATGATGGCCCAGGATTTTTTTATCAAAATATATTTACGACTTCCATGGTTTAACTACATCTCACTGTCCTTGCCATGATGAGAAGGTAGAGGTAGATTTCAACAAGAGCCTCCATTGTTTGAATTGGCATCAAACAATACCTTCAACCTCGACTTATTTCATTACATATAATGACATTTCCCCAATTGTCTATATTGTTTAATCACACAATAAGGGGCCTTTAGAGCCCAATGGTACTTGCCCAATCTACATATACCTTCGGTGTTAATGAAAATCACAGGTAGAAGTGAAAGTGTTAGGAAGGTAGGTCTATTTCATCTAGATTTTTTTCATTTTCGAAATACATCTACCTTAATTGATGCAAATCTGTTCATGAGATTTATGCATGATCACTATTGCTATCTATGCTCTACTGGTTTGATATGCCCATGATTTTTTCCTACAGTACTTGACTAATGACTCTCTGTGAATAACCCAAGTATAGTGCTTTAATTGCTTTAGAACATAAAGTGGGTGGTAAGTGTTGCTTTATGTGATAACCATACATGACTTAGTTAAGAAATGGGAATCTCACTTATAAGATTTTCTCAATGAATTGGGATCCTGTATGCAAATACATGATGTCTATCTTTTCGTTTTTCCCTTTTCAGGTCCACTCTTGAAAGCTCCTAAGTGGTTGAAGAGATCACCAATTGGTGTCAGTTTTGGATTTGGAGGAAAGCTTGCTTCATTTCGGCCCGGTACAGTGTCACAGAGTGTTGTTGGCTCTTCTGAGGTAGAGTACAATTTATTCTTTGGTACATGTCATTAAGATGATATATGGTCTTATTTTTCTTGCTATTTTCATAGGTATATATACACAATCTCGTTACCGAGGATAGTTTGGTGCTTCGTTCAACAGAGTTTGAAGCTACAATAGCAGATGGTGAAAAATCATCATTGCAAGCTTTGTGCAATAAGAAGTCTCAGGATTCTTGGTTACTTATTTGTGGATACTTTTTGAATGGGATTAATAACAATTTACATTCATTTGTATTGTTTCACTTGCAAATTTTTGGTTTCTGCATTGATTTAGTTTGGAAGAAGAGAGGGAGACATGGAATTTCCTAAGAGTCATGTTTGAAGATGAAGGAAATGCTAGGAAAAAGCTACTTGAGCACCTTGGATTTCAAGTGTAGTCAACAGAGAATCAAGACTTACAGGAAGCTCAATCTGCCAACATTCATGATATTAGTAGTGAAATAATCAACAATGTCACTCTTGATGATACAACACAATTAGATCCATCAGTTCAGTCAAAAGGTGGACAAGATGTTACATCCCCCAGAGACAATGGCGAGGAGTTTTTTGATAATTTGCATAGACCAAAAGAAGATTCCTCACTTCCTCTCATTGAAAATGATTTTGTTGTTGGGAAGGATACCCTAGGCAATGGAGAAGAGGTGCAACATGAAGCTACTAAAGATTCAACTGAATACTAAGAATGCGATGAAGCCATTCAAAGTTCTTTAGTTGTTGGTGATTATAAGGGAGCAGTCATGCAATGCCTATCAGCAAACAAGATGGCAGATGCACTTCTCATTGCTCATGTCGGGGGGAGTTCTTTACAGGAGAAAACTCGTGATGAATATTTAAGAAAAATGAATTGTTCCTATCTTAATGTTATGCTTCTATACTAATTGCATGGAATTTGCAACGTCTTAAAGTCTTTTAATGTTTTATGTTTTACCATCCTTCTTGTATTCAACTATCTGGATTTTAGAAGGCTAACTGGCTCTGTTTATCTAAAATATATTTCTTTATGTGGAATATTTTCTGACTTAACACTATTAGTGCAGGTGGTTTCTGCTATGGTCAATAATGATCTTATTGGACTTGTGAACAACAGGCCTTTGAAATCCTGGAAAGAAACTCTTGCTTTACTTTGTACACTAAGTGTTTTTTCCCACAAAAATCAGTTAAACAGAAAATTATGTAAATTGGATAATGCAATTTTGATTTGGAGCAAATTGTACTTGACAATAAGTTTTTTTTATAACTCATTTCTAATTTCTGTGAGTTGTAGTTTGAAGCTTTTGATATAATGAGAAAGTGTACAAATTTATGCATTGTATCATATAGTTGTGTACAATATTTTCAAACATTTATCATACTTGTATCATAGATACAAGACTTGGATGTAAAACAGTCTTGGTAGGCTGATTTTTGACTTAAGACTTGGAGGACTCGACACAGACTTGGTAGGTTGAATTTTTGACTTGGACGTTGAAGGTAGGTTTTCAAATCAAATAAACCCTACCCCACAGAGTGATGTGTGTTTTCCATTATATTTTCATTGAATGCTCTTGGAAAAGAAATGAAATTAGCTATGATGGTTTTTTGTTCACTGTTGCCAATTGATTCTAAGTTTTCTTTAAGAGGCTTGGGGTTGTAAGATCAAAGGGGTCTCTTGTAGTCAATAGAGAAAGAAAGTCAGACCTTGAAGAGATTGTAACAAAGATGTGATAATCACAAAGCACAAGGTTCAAAGCAATGAGATCATAATGTAAAAACAAAAGAGAAAAATTATGTTTTTATCAGAACAATGATTTTAAGGATTGACTATGAAGAACAATCATCATAAGATAGCAGTGAATACAAACAATGATAGTGCCAATGAGTTATCAATACAGTGAATAAAGAGTTCCAATTTTCAATGCATGATAACAGTAGTCCAAGGCATGCAAGGGATAGGAATGAAAGACAATATATAGAGGGAAAATAGTTGCAAATGATCACTATTATATCAAAGCATATGAGTGTCAGAGGATCATAGAAAAATGAAGGAGATAATAGTAGTTGTTATGAATGCCATGTGACTCGATATCATGCACAAAGATGTAAAAGACCATGGAACAGAGTGAAAAGGGGTCAAAGTCAATGAGATTCATTCAATGTCAAAGAGCATTATCATTATATCAGTGAAAGCACAAGATTGTAACAACAATGAAGCAATGGAAAGCAAGAATAGTATATGCAACATCAGGATCACTATCATAAAGGATGAAGATCAACATGAGGTTTTAGGATTCAAGATTTCCACTTACCTTTAGATTGTAACCTTGTTTAATGTTCTACCCTTTCTTGAATGATACTAGTGTTGCAACTTGGAAAATGTTGCTCAACAAGCTCTGGCATTACAAAAATGGAAACCACCAATCTTTGCATTCAATGGTTGTTTCCTTCATCATACTTGCAATTGGAAAAACTTCAAATGCACACGGAGCTGAAATACCAAATTGTTGATTAAACTTTGAAACTTCCCTCCAACGTGAAATCACAATGTTTTACGAAAAAAATTGAACTACCTGAGATTCCCTCCAAATGCATACACAATTTGTGTGAGATTCCCTCCAAATGCATACACGACCTGATTGACCAAGGCACCAAAAATACTCATTTTTCAAAAAAAAATTGTCTACCAAAAATACCTATTGCTAAAATGCACCAAAAAAACTATTGTGTGGAAGGCATACAAAAATTAATCTTCATTTTTAGGGGAAAAAAATTCATCTATCTACATTGTCATTTTAGTATAGGTTGTGAAAATTAAGATAAGCACGATGTGTTCCTAAAATTACTAGAGTTCAAACTTGTATAAAAAATAACATCTATAAAAATGATCCACACACAATTGATTTTATAGATTATAAAATAATTCTATTTTTAAATAATATTTTATTAGTGAAATTGATCACAATTACTCTTTGATACATTTGACATGCTAACACAACAGGAAAATCAAACTGGCTTCAAATTATAGTTACAAACATTAATGATTCATTAACATAATGAGTAATAAAAGTTAAAAAATGTAAATGTTTATAAAAATTTTTATAAAATATGTGAAGGCCTTAAGACTACACCGAGAGGCAATGCCTTCCACACAATATGTATTTTTGGTGCACCAAGCAACCTAGGTGGCCGAATGGCCCACTTAGGTAGGGGTCCCATAAGGAGTGCTTAATTAGCTCTAAGGATTATGATCAAATTTGAAAGAAAAAAGAATAGAGGAGTAATAGTCATTTATTTAGTCATTAATTTAACCATATATTTAGTCATTTTTATTTGTTTGATATTAGTCATTTATTTAGTCATTTAGTTGTGATTTTACCTAATGACCAAATTAGTCACTTATAAATGACCAAATTAGTCATTTATTTTCAAGATACTACTAGTGTTAGTCATGTGACTAAAATCTTTAGTCATGTGACTAAAATTTTTAGTCACGTAGTTATTTATTTGCCAAATTCTACTAGTGGATGTGATAAACTCTAAACCAAGTTCATGGGTTTAACTAGATGATGTATGATATTGATGATTATACTAGATTACAAAAGGATGATTACAACACTGAATCTACCTCAAGATGGAAGTAGATTGATTGGGCTATAATGATTACTAACTCAAGACAGATAGCAATCCTAAGTAAGTGTGAATGATGACAATTGGGATTAGGCACCTAAGCCAACTTGGATAAAGACCACTAAAACATAGCCTAAGGGATTGGGATTGATGAACCAATGATGAGTATGCAATCTAGAGATGTTCTAAGATGCACCTATATGATTTGATCGATGAATGGATGACTTTTGGAAAATGCAGATGGACTAAAGTGGCAATTACGAACGGTTGGATGATGATAACAAAATTTTGATCACGACAAAGGACTTGGAAAATGACAAGTTTTCAGTGGCCCAAAGGATTCACTCTCTTGAATTTGTATGGGAAGCAGATACGCCTCTATGTAACACAAATTCGCCTCTCTAGGTCACGACTTCGCCTATCTAAGGGGAGAAAAATTACCTCTATATTGAGAAAACTCACCTATTTGGGAGACTCAAATTCATCTGTCTTAAGGACACACAAGAAACAGGCAAAGTCAGGATGTAATTTCACCTATCTCTAGAGGACACATAAGAAACGAGTGAGGTTGGGGTGCAAATTCGCCTCTCTGGAGGAAACATAAGAAATGAGCGAAGTTAGGGTACAAATTCGCTTATCTTTAGGGAAAACACAAGAAATGGGTGAAGTTGGGACTCAAATTTTCCTATCTGTGTGTAGGTTCACCTAAACTCTGATAGAATCGCCTCTATGTAAAGTGGGATCTCCTAAAACCTTAGAAGACTACAGAATAACAAGTGGACTCGATTTTCAAAATCACCTAACGGGGATGACAAATTCGCCTATTTCCTAAACTGTACGAACAAGGAACAGACTCGCCTAAAAACAAGATCACCTATCAGACAAATGGATTCGCCTAGATATTGACTTGTACGAACAGGAAAGACACAGGTGTAAATGAACTCACCTTTGTGGATAGCAAGTTTGCCTATCCTAAGTGATAAATGGATGAGAAGACTCAAAATGAAAGCGAGATCACCCCTGTGGACTGTAGGCTCACCCCAGGAGAGGAAAAATATGCCTATTATGTGGAAATAGGAAGATTTGATGATTGACAACTAATGTAAAATAACCTAAAGGCTAGGTAGACTTTCCTATTCTAGGGAACAAGTAGATACAAGGTCGCTTAAGAAGGGACCCACAAGAAAATTCAACTCTAACAAAGAAAAACTCACCTAAGGAGATGGCCTAGAATGGACTCAAACACAGAATTTCCCTTTTGCAAGAAAAAATTGCCTATCCACAGTGCAAATTCACTTCTAAGGGAAGGGGCTAACTATGGCAAAGGACAACAAACATGAAAAACAATAGATAGAAAGGTTGGACTGACTGAACTAAAAATAAAAGCACTGGTATCGCACAATGAAGACATTCCAGGAAGCACAATCCTAAAATTAGAATTGAAGGTTTACAAACTTGATGTAGGCCCAACACCTTGAGTGGAAAACCCAAGGTTAATACCTCATGTTACTGGGGTGATTCTCTGGATCACCCTTTCTCATGAAGGTAGATAGCTAGCATTCTAGTGGCACAAGGTTATCAATAGATGCCATAGGCTCACCTTCACACTCTCTCTTGAGGACTATCGTAGTCCACCACAAGGATTTCTATCTCAACCCAAGGGAGTATGTGGTGAGTAACTTCGGGGTATGGTGCACATCCCCTGCACTACACCAAGCTGTAGCTAAAACAAGGGTCTCCATTTAGGTTGTATAGGCTATCTTGTGCATCCTCTATATATGCTAGGTATGCGAGGCACAATCATGAACACCAGCCCGTCACAAGCATGGATCAGGAGCCCCAACAAGGTACGAAAAACTCAGACCAACCCTCCACGTCTTATCTAGGTATCACCCTAGCTTTGACACTTCGCTAAACACTATGTGATTGGATTGAGGTACAACTTTAGCTCTCCCCCCTTTATAGAACTCATTGGTAACATGTGGCTGGGATCATCGCCTAGGTGATGAAATCCTAGGAAAATCCCACTAAGGGAAGAAGATACTAGATGTTTTGGATGCTCCCCAGGCTTGCACGTAGCGCAAGGGGAGAGCTTAGATGCACTAGCACCTCCTAGGTAAACTAGACTAGACTAGAGAAAACTATAATTTCTTGTCACCTAGGATCATTGAAAGGTGCAAGGGGAGTGGATACCTCAACAACTTACTCCGAAACATGACAAACAAAGTAACTTGACCCTTTAATTAATCTATGTGTGCCTAATTAGTGCAAAAAAGTCACACAAACAAAACTAAACTAAGGGTCTTTGACTGGTCGTCCTGCAGAAGATAAATTAGTATTTTTAATACTCTGATCTTGGAAAAGTGTGGGGTACTAGTTGTGCAAATTTTTAGCAAGATACCACGATCACAAACAAACAAATTAGCTGATTAGTGCCCAAAACTGAAATCAAATTGAAGCTCAAATCAAAAAATTAAAGGTTCTGGAATACCTCAGATTCGCCCCTATGGAGAGCGAATTTTCCTTTGTAAAGGTTACAAGATCACCTTTGTAAGGAGCAGGTTCACCCATTGGAAAGTTCACCTATTCTCAAATTCTCCCATCCACAAATTTTCCTATCCGAAAATTTGGTTATCCGTCATCCGCAAATTCACCTATCTGTGGTCCTCAAATTCTCTTATCTACAAATTCGCCTATCCATCGTCCAAAAATTTGCCTATCCAAAAATTCTCCTATCCATCATCCACAAATTCGTCTATCCATCATCCACGTATTCGCCTATCCATAAATTTTCGTATCCATCATTTGTAAATTCTCCTATTTGTCATCCACAAATTTGCCTATCCATTGTCTACCAATTTTCCTATCTACAAATTTACCTATCTGTCGTTTGCAAATTTTCCTATCTGCAAATTTTCCTATTCGCAAATTCACCTATTTGTCATTCACAAATTCACCTATCTACAAATTTTCCTATTCATCTGTAAATTCACCTATCCATCTGCCAAATTCACCTATCCATCTGCAAATTCACCTCTATAAGTCAAGTATTAGATAGGCAGGTGCGTAATCACCCTTTTATAGGATAGGTGGATGCACGATTGCCTATATCAATGCAAACTTTCCCCTACGTTAGGCGGATTTTCCCATCGGGGGCGGATTCACCCCTATGTGTGAAATCTGAACCTACAAAACGTGAAACAACATCAAATGTGAAAGTATAGAACTGTAAGGAAACTATGCAGCCATAAAATGACAATTTCCACATAACCCAAATCTGAAACATGCAAGTAAAATACTCAACATCAACATGCAAGAGAATAGACAACATACCCATCAAAGATGACATAAGATATACCCTGGGAAAACCCTCAAGAGGGAAAAACCCAGCCTCCAAAAGCATCCACACTCCATGTATTATTCAGCAATGAAAACCCATTACAATACATCTGCAGAGACTCCATGAACACTTCTGAAGCACAAGCTATCCATGCATTCCATGTGACCAAGCATGAATCCACACATCCCATGCCATGCTTCAAACCCTCACACATGCACAAGCTCAACCTGCTAACCTGCAACAACCTGTCCAACCCTAAACAACTACCCATGTGGTTGCTTTTATAGAAACAAGCTCCCACAAAACCACCAAGTGGTATTACATAAACCATGTGCCCAAAATACTACATGTGACCCCACATTTAATATTGGTTACTTTATTATTTTATTATTCCCCCAATATTAAATAATTATATTTTACAATTATGTCCCAATGTTACATACAACAAAGTGGCCCCAACATTATAACTCCTTGTGATGCATGTTCACCTAGAAACCCCTAGGTGCACCACACACATAATAAATAAATAAAACATTACAAACATTATGCAAGGTGTACAACACCTAATTCTAACAATCTACCACTTGTTGTATACATTGCATAAGGGGGTAACAAATAAACTCCATAGGCAACATGTCCAATCCTGGAATCCAAGTGCTCCATGTGCTCCATCAAGATACCTGTAACAAGAACCAAGGTGACCACCATCTCATCCATGAATGCTCCCATCCTCCACCATGCCAACTGCACTAAGATAAGAACACATCCAAAGAGATGTCACACTAACTATCACAAAGAAGCATAAACCTGCCTCGACTGATATCTCAAAACACAAACACTGAATCCAATATGCACTAGTAGCTGTCAAGAATAAATCAACATAGCTGAAATGACATCCACAGCAAATGCCAACACATCCAACTATCCATACCTCTAAGGTATACATATATAACATAGTAAACTCATGCCAACAACATATCCACCCATAAACCACAATGACAAACTCCATGTGCAAACCTGTCAAAGCATGACATACACATCCAAGAGCTCCCACTGCATGGGCAATGTCAAGATGAATGCAAACCTGGAATGAGCGCATTCAACGCGTCGCTTCGTTAACATCCCAAAAGAGGCACCATCACAAAGGCATACCAAGTCTACTACCAGCATCTCATAGAAGTAAACATGTAGTACCAAGGAACATCCACAATGATAAGCAAAACCTGCAAACCAAACACCTGTAGCATGTCCTCCTACACACACACCTCTAAATGCCAACTGTGTCAAGTATGATCTCCTCCATAATACCCCATAACAAAATCCATAACCACATCCATCCATCCAATCACCAAGATCAAAGATAACATATGTAACTAACATGGATGTAAGCATCTCAAAACAAGAAGATCAAACTCAAAGTAACCATTCCTAAACCAAGGAAATCAGCCCAATAAACCATCTCCTAAACCCAACATGTACAAGGAGATAAACATGCCAACACTCCTCAAATGAACCCTCCAGAAACCAAATATCCATGGCTCAAGATCCATATCCATGAGAAGACAAAGCATAAACATAATGCACCTGAAAGAATAATGGGCAATACCTCTCAAGTGAACTGTCGAGTAGACCAAGAGTGGGGAATGAGAATGCTCCTCCAGGATATCCAGGTCATCATGACTCAACCAAGAACACTCTCCTCATTGGTCCATGTTGAACTCACGTCCAACCAAGGTGTAGGCTCCCTCGAACTTCCTACTAAAACCTCATCAAGAGTAACCATATCAATAACATGTCTCTAACCACAAGAGAACACCAAGCCTCACCTATGTCTCCAAGTATCCATGAGCACCTGTAACCGATCAATCCATGCTAAACACCAAGAAAATAATCAATGTACTCAATACAAAGAGAACCAACCAAGATCAAAATCATAGCTCCAACTGTAGAATCAGGAACATAAACATAACACCATGATCTCACATCCTCTCAAAAGAAGATCACATGCTCAAATCATCATAACATATACCATGCCACAACTCTAAACTAGTAATCAAGAGTATACCATGACATAATAACAAAACCATCCTACAACCAAGGATCACCTGTCAAAACCAACAAGTCATAAATAATACCTCAACATCTCCAACACCTAATGTCAAAGAACTCTCACTGTAGCACACAAAATCCAAGAGCTCTTCCATGACACCAAAGATCACCTGCTGAAGACAACCATCCATAATAACCAATGGATCCACATCATTTCCAAATGCTCCCACTGAACCGTGATATCGAGCAATCCCATGGCACCATGATGCACAAAACCAACACCACATCACTGTCATAAGCTCACACAAAACCTGTGAATCCAAGCTCTCAATGACAACATGATAACCATCCTCTAAAGTAAGAAGATACACCGCCAAACCATCATATCCATCACCGCCAAACCATCACTGTCACAAGCTCCCACTGAACTGTGTAACCAAGCTATCCATGACATCGTGATACCAATCTCCTCAAACCAGGAAGATACACCGCCACAACCATAATCAGGATCCAATCCAATACCACCAAACAATGCACCTGCATAAACCATCATAACATGCCAAAGTCTCTAATGCACAAGAAACATCCATGACATCATGATCACTACCAAATATACCAACAAATCAACCCAACCGTGTCCACATATCTGCATAATCATAGTCAACTACATAGATCTCATATCATGACTGTACCTGGTAATACCATCTCATCTCCTCAACATGACAACCAAAACAACAAACCAAGTGACTAAACCAAGCCACTAAAACTGATCATGCATCAACACTGAAATATCAATGGGCAAAGACAACCCATATCCAAGTCATAGGTGAAACAAGTAAGTATAGACCGCCTACAACATTGCACAACTTGTAGATACAACAATGCAACATACATGTTGATAACTATGTCAAAAATAGAACAAAATGAGATGTACAACTGAGCATACAATGAATCCATCATCAAATATCCCAAATCCAACAATCCATAAGCTCATAATAATGCCATAGTCAAAGAGACCCATAAACAGCTCAAATAAATAAAACAGCAAATAAACTATGCCAAAATATCTCCAAACCTGATCCACTGCGTAGTGATTTGAACAAGCTTTCCTTTGACTATTCGAAGTCCAAAATCTGACTCCGTATGCACCCAATATGCCCTCTCAAAGCTCAAAATAAATATCTGACTTCAACCAAGAAAAACACTATAAAAGCTGTAAAATCATGGAACAAGACCTATACCACTATGTAGTGCTCGGAACCAGCCTTCCAACGACTGTAAGAAGTCGAAAATCCGATAACCTGGGTGAAAGTTATGCCCGTTTGAAAAAACAGCTATAAAATGACCAATTACACCCCCTGGTGGCTCTCCGGTGGTGCTCGGGCGGCGTTCCGGTGGTGGGTGGGCGGCGGATTTCAAAAATTCATTAAATGTAATTTAATTTTCCATTCTAAAAAAAATTCCCCACCCCTATGGCGGACCCGAACATGAATTTAAATCTGGCTAAATGAAAATTTTTAAAATCCGGCGGAATTTCATTTGGCGGATTTTGAAGAATTTAAAAATTTGTTTTATTTATTTACCCCGAAGGCGTATCCTACTATGAACTGCGCCAGACTATTTTTTAAAATCGATGGCTAGAGCCATCCTGGAGACGAACGAATGTTTGCCCATCGTTCGATATTCCGTCCACCTTTCACGGCACCACGATCACCGCTTCTCACGTCATCTGTTTTTCACGGCATCCGCTTTGCACGCAGTCCGCTTTACTTTCTCTCCAGTCGCCGGTATCATTTTCGCTGAATAAAGCAAGTTGATATTTTCTACGGAGGTCACTGCAAGTTGGTATCCTATTTGAAGTGGGCGAAGATAACTTTTTACATCAACGCTGTAAAACTCGGTAGAGAGGGCTTCCGACCATGTAACTGATCTTCACCGTTCATTTTGGTTGCCGGTTTTGGTTTCACCGTACTTCGTCATCACTGTTATTTGCATATTTTTCTATACTCGTCCATCTCCCACAGCCTTTGTTCGCAGACTCCAAACGCCCTAAAATGTCCATCGTGAAGGGCACCCAAAGCCCCTCGTCTATCTCGTGATCCTGCAATTTTAGGGGCACAGGGAGATCCAAACTAAGTACAAGACCGTTCCCCTGTTTTTCCACCCTGTTCTGAGCAGTTGAAAGCCACACTGAATGAATAACACTGAGAACAAAAGCTCCGTATGTACTGAAGGCTACCGCAGGGATTTTGTGCTTGTGGGCTGCCTCCATACTCCACCCCAAAAGTGCGCCATAGATTATACAGAGAGCCCCTGCATCCTGGCCTTGTTGAGCTTCAATCCATGAACTAAAGGGTTGTTCAAGCTTCTGGGTGAGTTGATAAAAAGAGGGGCATAATTCTTGGGGGAGTTGCTCGAAGCTCTCAAGGCCCTCCGTGAGGCCTTGTATGTGGGGCGTTGGAATCACCAGCAGGCGAATGTCCAGACCAGAGGAAACGACATTGGAAATTTGTTGCTGTAGACGTGGTCCATTGGTAGGGGCGGCGATGAAGCTCACAGTGAAGGCATAAGCCGCAAACAGCTTTGCAAAGTCCAGCAGTGGGATGGTGTGACCCAATGCTGGGAATGGCATTGCTACTATGTGAGCTTTCATTATTCCCATTCGAAGCTACTCCTCCCGCGTCCTTTCTCCTGGCTCGCTGCCCTTGCTTCAAACGCCTCCAACATCACAGGCTTGTCCGTTGCAACTGTCTGCCTCCTTGGATGATACACCTTCGCCTCTGCCCTCTCCTGCGGTTCCTCATTGTATCCTCCAGAACGTCCAGCAACAACGGCATGTCCTCAACAGTCCTCTGCAAAATGTTTTACCAGTGTTGAAGACTGTAGCTCATGTTTTCTCATTGATCTACCATAGCTCTTCGGCGTACCCATTGTACACCAAGGTGCAATTGCTAGTTTTAAAGCCCTAATGGGTTGGCGGTGGGCCGGTACCCTACCGGACAGGGTACCCGCCGGCTGCTTAGCAGCCGGCCGGCAGTACCCTGCCGACAGGGCCTGCCACCCTGCCGCTGTAGGGTACGGCTCTGCCAAGGGCGGGGGGGTCTGCGGACCCCCCAAAACATTTTATTTTTTTTGTTTTTCAATTTTTTTATTTTATTTTATTTGATTTTTAATTTTTCTAATATTTTTTTGTTTTTGATTTTTGCAGGATTTTAATACCGACGGGAGAAATTATTTTTTTTTCGAATTTTTTAATTTTATTTTTTCTGACGACGACTGTACTGTCGACCCGTACGGCCGAATAGGGGTAGCATTTTTTTTTCTATAACCAAAATAGGGCATGTTATATGTCAATTTTTCTCTCTCAGCCAACTTGAATTCAACCATGAGGTCCATTTTTTCCTAGGAGGTCATCTGTGAAATTTCACCCCCAAAAAACCCTCATTTAAATGCATGACCAAGAAACCCTATTTTTGCCAAAATTTTCTCACCCCAAATCTGCAAAGAACCCATCATAACAGCAAACCCAAAACCCTCAGATCTACAATAAAACACCTGCAAAACCCTATGTCTTGCCATTGCCTTTCATTCTCTCATGCAACCTAGGGTTATCCAATCCAATAACCAAAGCTCTGATACCACTTGTAAGGAAACTATGCAGCCATAAAATGACAATTTCCACATAACCCAAATCTGAAACATGCAAGTAAAATACTCAACATCAACATGCAAGAGAATAGACAACATACCCATCAAAGATGACATAAGATATACCCTGGGAAAACCCTCAAGAGGGAAAAACCCAGCCTCCAAAAGCATCCACACTCCATGTATTATTCAGCAATGAAAACCCATTACAATACATCTGCAGAGACTCCATGAACACTTCTGAAGCACAAGCTATCCATGCATTCCATGTGACCAAGCATGAATCCACACATCCCATGCCATGCTTCAAACCCTCACACATGCACAAGCTCAACCTGCTAACCTGCAACAACCTGTCCAACCCTAAACAACTACCCTTGTGGTTGCTTTTATAGAAACAAGCTCCCACAAAACCACCAAGTGGTATTACATAAACCATGTGCCCAAAATACTACATGTGACCCCACATTTAATATTGGGTACTTTATTATTTTATTATTCCCCAATATTAAATAATTACATTTTACAATTATGTCCCAATGTTACATACAACAAAGTGGCCCCAACATTATAACTCCTTGTGATGCACGTTCACCTAGAAACCCCTAGGTGCACCACACACATAATAAATAAATAAAACATTACAAACATTATGCAAGGTGTACAACACCTAATTCTAACAAGAACCATGACATGGGTCCCACTGAGCATGCCAAAAATGTGTGCAATGTTTTTACCCCATCTAAAATGCAAGAAATAAACTCAAGCAAGAGATAAAAAAACCAAAGACAACTCTCAAGATTGGGCTAAAGATGAAACTCAAACTTAAAAATGAAAATTATAACTTTTTTTACCTTTTTTGAGCTTGATGAATTTGTTTGCCCCTTTATATGGCTTTATATGTGTGGTCCTAGATCGATTTTGGTAATGTAACAACTTGGTTTTTTGCTTAATTTGGATGCAAGATGGATTTGGTGATTGAAGGCTTGAGAGATTGAGATGATGAATATCAAGGATTGTGGTTGCATATGGTTTGAATGCTTGAAAATGGTTGAGAATGCACAAATGGCTAAGTGTTAGCCATTTAGCAAGGGAGATTGGAATGGATGGTGCAGATCGAAAGGAGGAAGATTAGGGGTTGAGATCAAGAGTTGACCAAAGGAATTAAAAATTCGTTTTTAATGTGCATAGGAACGATAAAAGGAATTAAAAATTCCTTAGGGACATGGGGAGAATGAAAAGGAATTTAATATTCCTTGGGGGATGGGAGAGGAATTAAAAATTTCTCAAAAGGACCTTGGGAAGACAAAAAGGAATTAATAATTCCTTGGGGGATGGGGAGAGTTGACCAAAGGGTAGGTTGGTAGAGCTAATCAATGATTACATGGGTAATGAGGATTAATGATCCACTTGCATTTTATGGAGGATGTGACACCTCCCTAATCAAGAATTAGGTGTTGAAAATTGAGGTGTTTATGTAGCTTAAACCTTTGTAAAACTTTATGATTGCTGATATAAATATGTATTCTTTGTTACAGATTCTTTATGGGTGACTATCTGATTAATTCATTTTATCATTTGTAGAATGAAGATAGAAGGTTTTAAAAGAATTAGATAGAATATTAGAAGATACATAACATATACCGTGGAGAAATTTTTTCGGAAAAAAACTCAACCAAGAATCAATGTATTATTTAATCTTAGAATAAGATTACAATAATTCCAATCCTTGCTTGAGATGCTTCCTTTTCCTTCAACAAATCTTCTTCACAACCTACAATAAAAAATGATATCCACTCTCTTCAACTTGCTTAAGATAAATAGGCAATAATCAACCTTGTAAACTCCAAAGAGTTACAATTACAAAGCTCAAAGCTTATCATCAAAAACCTATGCCTATCTCTTGCAAGTAGAGTTCAACCATGAAGAACAATGTCAAATCAACTCCTTCATCCATTTGGGCGTCCCAAGCTGAAGTCGTAACTCAACCTTTATTCTGAAGATATCTTCAAAGATTATCCTCAAATTTTGTGCCCAAGAATGGGCCCACTTAACTCAACCTTCTAAAATATCTTAATATGCAAAAGTGTTAAATCCAAGAAGCCAACTTGGGCGCCCAAGATGGGTCCAAGTCAATCTCTATTAACTGAAACATATCTCTCTGCCATTCATGCAAGAATGATCATCCCCTGTTAACTAAAAGTAGTCACCTATTATCTGTCATGCAACTCAAGTCATTAGTCATGCATTCCAAGTTAACTGAAGTCAACTGGCATTCAACTAAAACTAACTACATGTAATTGAGGATAATTGAACCATAACTGAATTGAACTGAACTAAACTAAACTAAACTAAACTAAACTAATACTGAACTAAACTAAACTGAATTAAACTAAACTGAACTGAACTAAACTAAACTGAACATAACTGAACTTCATGCATGTAAATATCAATCCCTAACTTCTTGGATCTTTACATGCATTGTAGAAGTGTTATATTTTTTCTCCAAACAGTTAACTTAACTCAAGGTTGGTTCCACCTTCTATGTGGGCACCCCATGTGCTCCTATTATTTAGGAACTCATCATGGATTCCTTCACATGCTCCTATCAATTAGAATTAATTACAAATGTTAATTAACATGATTATTTCATTCAAAATTAATCTCTTTTTAATCCTAGTGTTTGTGAACACTTTCCAAGGACTTAGGAGATACATGAAATAAATAATGTTTAGGATTGCAATTAAATGGCATCCTATTTCCAACTTTCTCCCACGTCACATTATACATTGCAATTATTCTGAACAAGGAATAATTATTATAAATCATGTACAGGACTCAAGGCCAATGGCCTTCTTGCACCAACTAATCAATCCATGCTAACCTCAAATGCAACCTGCATAATCATGAAGCTCCAAGCAAATGATTAAAACCAAGAGAACTTATTTTTAGGAACTGGTTTCATAAGATAATCTACAACATTAATTGAAGTGTCAAATTCCTCAATTAATACCTTACCACTCTCAACCATTTCTCACACAAAGTGATATTGAACATCTACATGCTTAGTACGAGCATGATATATAGGATTTTTGGCTAAACACATAGCACTCTAACTATCACATTCAAGTTTAACATGCAATTAAAACCAATACCTTTCCCAAGTCTTTGTATCCAAATTGCCTCTTTGGAAGCATGTGAAACCACCAAGTGTGCTGAACTCATGTTCAACCAAGGTGTAGGCTTCTCAGTCTTTACTGTTGAAAATAGCTATTCTTACAAGTAACCATTCCAACATATATCTCTTACCATAAGAGAAATCAAGCTTCACCTATTTCTCCAAGTATCCATGAGGACTTGTAACCAACCAATCCATTCCAAACTCCAAATGCAACATAGGACTATCATGAAGTAATCAAACAAATGATTAATGTAACCAATACATAAGAGAACTACACAAGATCAATGTCAAAGCTCCAATGTTGAACATAAACATGACATCCATGATCTAACCATCTCCTCCTAGGAGATCACATGCACCATAACATACATCCTAGTCTCAAGATAACATGTAATATGCCAAACTCTAATCTAGAATCAAGAGTAAACAATGACATAATAGCAACCACTCTAAACCAAGAAAAATCTATATCCCCAATCACATGAAGATAACATTACCAATGATATATCCACGTTATTGCCAACAACTCCCACTAAACCGTGGTGCCAAGTTACACATGGCATCATGACTATGATCCTCTCCACGAAGATCACTCTAAAACATGAAGCAAAGAGTTATCACAAATAGTATTAGCTGAAATAACCAATGCATCATTATTAGCATCTAAGGATTCCTCTGTAGAAGAATCATAACTCTCTTTCTCTTTCTTACAATCTTTCTTCACATGTCCTGGTTTCCCATAGTTCCAACAAATTACCTTACTCTTACCAGGGGTTTTAGACTGTCCTTTGGACTTACCCTTTCCTTCCTTGTCTCCCTTAGGTTCCTTTTTCTTAGACCTACCTTTTACAAACAAGGAATCTTAGATTCCCTCTTTAGATTTCGTCCTCATCTCCTCTGATAGGATAGTAGGAATTGCATTGTCCATCTTAGGATCTGCACCACTACCACTGATAGCAACAATTAGATTTTCCCAAGACTCTGGTAAAGAACAAAGTAACAAAATGCATTTATCTTCATCTTCTATCTTTACATCTACAGATGCTAACTGACTTAGAATCAAATTAAAAATATTCAAATGATTTACAATAGAATCACCATCTTTCATCTTTAAAGAATACAAATTTCTTTTTAGATACAATTTATTAGTAAGACTTTTAGTTTGATAAATATCACCTATTATCTTCCACAACTTATCTATAGTAGTTTCTTCTAAAACATTCAAGAGAATAGCATCAACAAGACATAATCTTATGGTACCTCTTGCCTTCTTATCAATCTTAGCCCAATCCTCATCTGACATTGTTGTAGGTGACTTTGTCTCATTACCAACAGCTAACCACTAATCTCTCTCTTCAAGGAGATCCTCCATTTTTAATTTCCACATCTCATAATTAGATCCATTGAACCTTTCAATATCTAAATGAGAATTCATTGTAACAAACTTATTTTCCAAAATCAGCAATAACAAAAAATAGTAAAAGCTCCCACTACAGCAAAAAAACCTTCAATCTTTTAAGAGAAAGGAATCCCAATACTCTACCCAACCTCAGCTCTAATACCAAATGTTGAAAATTGAGGTGTTTATGTAGCTTAAACCTTTTTAAAACTTTATGATTGCTGATCTAAATATGTATTCTTTGTGGGTGATTATCTGATTAATTCATTTTATCATTTGTAGAATGAAGACAAAAGGTTATAGAAGATACACAACATATACCGTGGAGAAACCCTTTTGGGAAAAAACTCCACCAAGAATCAATTTATTATTTAATCTTAGAATAAGATTACAATAATTACAATCCTTGCTTGAGATGCTTCTTTTTCCTTCAACAAATCTTCTTCACAACCTGCAATAAAAAATAATATCAACTCTCTTCAACTTTCTTGAAATAAATAGGCAATAATAAACTTTGTAAACTCTAAAGAGTTACAATTACAAAGCTCAAATCTTATCACCAAAAACCTACGCCTCTCTTGCAAGTAGAGTTCAAACGTGAAGAAAAATCTCAAATCAACTCCTTCATCCATTTGGGCATCCCAAACTGAAGTCATAACTCAACCTTTATCTAAAGATATCTTAAAAGCTTATCCTCAAAGTTGGCGCCGAAGAATGGGCCCACTTAACTCAGCCTTCTGAATTATATTAGCATGCAAAAGTGTTAACTACAAGAAGCCAACTTGGGTAGCCAAGGTGGGTCCAATTCAATCTTTATTAACTAAAACATATCTCTCCACCATTCTTGCAAGAATGATCATCCCCTGCTAATTGAAAGTAGTCACCTGTTATCTATCATGCAACTTAAGTCATTAGTCATGCATTCCAAGTTAACTGAAGTCAACTAGCATTCAACTGAAACTAACTACATGCAATTGAGGATAACTAAACCATAACTGAACTGAACTAAACTGAACTGAACTGATCTAAACTAAACTAATTTGAACTTCATGCATATAAACATCAATCCCTAACTTCTAGGATCTTTACATGCATTACAAAAGTGTTATTCTTTTCTCCAAATAGTTAACTTAACTCAAGGTGGGTTCCACCTTCCATGTGGGCACCCCATGTGCTCCTATTATTTAGGAACTCATCTTGGATGCCCTCACATGCTCCTATCATTTAGAATTAATTACAAATATCAATTAACATGATTATTTCATTCAAAATTAATCTTGTTCTAATCCTAGTGTTTGAGAACACTTTCCAAGGACTTAGGAGATACATGGAATAAATAATGTTTAGGATTGCAATTAAACGACATCCTATTTCCAACATTAGGAATGTGCACATCCTTAATCTAGGATTATGCAAATTAATCAGGATTTGAAAAAGGTTATTTTTATTTAATTCTTTAAAGGAAATGGGATAAGGGATGGGAGTAAATAATTAAAGGTAATTATTTACTTTATGCTAGGATTTAAAGATGATAGAATAAATAAATTAGGATGAAAGGATAAGGGATAATGAATATTAATTAAATAATAGGGTATTATTTAATTAATACAGAGTATATGTCATTAGTCAAATTGGAGGTAAATTGACCAAATTAAAGTGGTCAATTTTCAGTGTCTATAGTTACTATCTTTTTTGTTTGAATAATATGTCACTTTTCTAGGCATGTGGAAGAGAAGGGGATCCAGATGTGGGAGCCATAATTAGCATCTATAATTAAGTGAGGAATATTTGTATCACCTAGGTGTGTAGTTGTTGTGACATGGATCTCTATGCTAATCTACGTCATCTCTATGCTAATCTACATTATTGAGCTTTGTTGTTTTCATGGTTGAAAATGTCAAAATCTAACAAATTATTGATCAACTAAAAGACAAGATGAGGCCAAATCATCTAGAGGCTTGTAGGGTGTGAGAAGTGAAGTCTTATTTTTTCTTAAAAGAAAGCAATGCTTGAAATTCTAAAAAGCGATTGGTGTGTCACGTGAAAGCTCTTTTCTGATTTGAAAATCTTTGATCATTTCTTTTCATGTGTGTGAAAAAATAAGTAAACTCTTTTAAAAATGGGGAATTTTAAATTGTTAAATTTTTCTTATGAAAGTATTTCATTTTAGAAAAAAAAATCAAGTCTCTAAAATTAATTTTTAGAAGTGATACACAACATGGGTATGGAATTTTTTTAGAGGGGTTATAATATTGAACCTATTCAAAGTCTTCTTTTTTTTTTTTGTAAAGTGAAGGGTTATAAGTTTAAATTTTTCAAAGTAGTCTTTTTTATAAAGTGATAAATAAATTGTTTGTAATTACACATATTATCAGTTGAAACTAAAATTTACTTTTCAAATAAAATAATATAACACTTTTTTTTGTGGGAGTCTCATTTGAACGGGTGAGATGAGTATTCATTGTATAGAATATTTTGTGTTGAG
The DNA here is from genome assembly GCA_007258455.2 of Sequoia sempervirens. Lineage (NCBI taxonomy): Eukaryota > Viridiplantae > Streptophyta > Pinopsida > Cupressales > Cupressaceae > Sequoia > Sequoia sempervirens. The sequence goes on along the minus strand of VDFB02049217.1, from coordinate 113,149,246 downwards.
CATTGGGTCAGTGTGCATTTTTCATTTATGACAAATATGATAAGAAATTTAATGTCTAACATGCTAATTCTTGTCTTTGAAGGAAAACAACTTTACATATTAGTGTACTAGAATGTAAATCCTACTCAAATCTAATGATATGTGGGCTAGTATGCAAAAATAGTAGATATAAATACATTTAATATTTTAAATGATCAACAAAAAAAAGAATATAAAGAAAATGTTAAAAAGAGAATGAAGTCTTATGTCTAATTCAAGTTGCAATTAATCAAGTAATTTTTTCTAGGACAAGTGGTGGTATTCATTCTAAAAAAGTGTCACATCCCTATCGACTGGAACCTTTCCATGTGGGAATTACATGGCCAACAAAACAAAAATATGTATATATAGAAAATTCGATTGGGGTTGTGAAGTTTCCACTGACCACTAGATAAATTTAAGGCGTCATTTAATGATCCATCTATCCCACTTAAATCAAGAGACAACTCAAAATAAAGAAGAATGGGCTTGAGTATGGTAGGGATTTTGTAGGGCACGATGTGCCAATCACTTGAGTCATCTAAATGATAGGCCACGAGGGTATCTGGAAAAAATAATCTAAACCCCAATGACCCCATATCTATTCATTCAAGTCTGAGTAGAGGAAAGCAGTGAAGAAAGGGTGCAAAAGCAGATAAAATGGTGGCTATTCAGAGGTGCAAAGAAGGGCTTGAGTTAAGGAGGAGAAATTGTAGCTATGAATGGAAACGTTGCACAGAGAGGAGTGATGGGTATGAAGAGGCGAGAAAAGAAGAAGAAGAGAGAATCGAATTGGAGAAAAGACAGAGGTAAAGTGAAAATGAAATTCACTTAAGAGGAAGCACATCCAGATTGGGCGAAATGCCTAAAAGAGAGGTGGTCTCATGAACTAAAAAGGTTGCAAAAAATGCAACAAAATGGATTCATTGAAAAGGCTTTAGAAACTTTCAAGAAGACGCAGTGAGTGGGTGTAAATCTGGAGTTCTCAGCCTTTGAAGACATATTTCCTTCTAGTGTACATCTGAGGAGGAGATTTGAGACAAGCATGGGCATTCATAAATGCATATAAGATATTGGTATTTTATGAGACACACGATGTGGCAAAGAGGAGAGCTTTTGCAGAGGCGTTCGACTAACTTTCTCTTAACTTTCTCTCACTTTTGTTTGGCTTTATCTCTCGTAACAACATTGGAAGTCTTAGAGCCGAGGGGAATCCACCACATCCTCCCACCCAATTGCAATGAAATTTGTACCCCAATAGGTCTGTAGTGACCATGAGATTTTTATTAACAAAGAGAGAAAACCACTGGATAAAGTGAAGGTCTTCGGCCAGGTAGAGCAGAACGAAAAGGTATTAGAGGCTTTTGTATCTACAAATCATAGAGTTTGGTTAGCTGGATGCCATCAAAGGAGGAGTGAATATTAATGTCAACATCAGAAATATCTTCCATTTTCATATAGATAAGTACACTCGTCCTTGATATCACTCTTCAAGAACATCAATAGATAAGCTTTGATCTTGTGATATTGTTTTCTACTGCTAAAATGGTGGGGAAGGTTTAAAAAAGTAGTTATATAAGATTTTCTTATTTAAAAGGTAGCGTGCGGATTAACATTTCTAAGGTTAAAATTCTTTTTTTCTTAGGAAGTTTGAACTATCTTGGTAGATGGTGGTAGATAGTGTATATTTTTAAGTGGGTAAATCAAATAAGGTAATACACATAATTTTAGATTGAAACTATAGCAAAAATAATATCTTTATATTATGAATTAGGAATAAGGTTTACTTAATATATGTTGATTTGTCTAATAACCTAAGTAAAAATGATCTTTTAATAATATTAAAAGTATATTTTAATGTTGTGAGTTGATATTTTTAGTAATCTATTTTGGATTTGGGATGTTGGCTTTATACAATCTCATGATGATTATAGACCTCTTGAGTATAAGAATCCTAATGTTGAAGCACGACACTTTCAATAATCTATTGATTCCATCAAAATTCTTTATATGACCACATGATGCCTATCATTCTCTTAGATATGAGAACCTTGGTATTGAAATTAATATGATACCTATAATGAACCACAATATAAAATGTATAGCAATTCAAGGGAAACTATCATTTAATGTGGCAATGTGGTTGAGATCAAGTTATGAGATAAATCCTACCTAGCAAATCTCTTAATACCTTACTAATGCCCATTACGGTCAAGTTTAGACTAAATGATGAATATGATTGAATTATCTAGTCTATTAAATAGATCATCATAAGAAAATGGAGATGAACCATAAGGTAAAAGAATTTAGAAGAGCAAGAGTATTATTAGTAATATTAATATTGGGACTATGTGTTCATATATCGGTCTAATGGATACAGTGTTGCCAACTTTCTTAAGTAAGATCTAGGCATTAATTATACTTAAAGCAAGTTTATAAGTATTGTTGCATGCCTTCTTATGGTTAATTATACTTAAAGCAAGTTTATAAGTATTGTTGCATGCCTTCTTATGGTTAGATATTGTACCATAGTTCGCATGGTGTATTTGTCTTAGAGACAATAGTTTCAAAGACTATGACAATGATACTTGATATAAAGTTGATTAATAAGTCAAAATATAAGGTTGGGTAAGTGCAAGGATCTGTGACACAATTTTGATGCCAAATTGAAAAAAAATGCCAAAAAATGCCAAAAAATGCCAAAAAAGAGTATTTGGCGCACACCAAATTTGGTGAGCACTAAATTTGGTACATGCCAAACGAGCAAGTCATTTGGCGCATGCTAAATTTGGTGTGTGCCAAATGACTTGCTCATTTGGAATGTGCCAAATTTGGCATGCGCCAAATGCAAAAAGTGAATTTAAACCCAAAATTGCATTCTCAACTTCATTTTTTGTTCAACACACAACTTGCTTGGAGGTTTTCAGCTTTGCAACTTGTGCTCACCAAATCTCTTCCATTTTATGCACTCTTAGCAAGTGCAATTCTTCATGAGGATTCCGCCAACACATCAAACAAGTTGAAGATTGTGAAGAGGTATGCATTTTTATTGTTTTTATTTTGAATTTAATTTAGAATGTAGATTGAAATAGGTTTTTTTAATAAAAATTTGTTCTAATTCTCAGGGAATGAATCTCCACCTCCAAACATTGAGAATTCACAATTACCCCCTCACGAAGAGCCTATTATACATGAACTTGAAACCCCTCCATTAGTTCATAGGAATCCTCAAGGAACACAAGAAAATACCCTAAATCAATTGAAAATAATAAAAGAGACATTAAACAATTAATTGGAAGATTAACCGAGCATGTCAAAACCCGCCCTTATAGGAGAGGGATTGTTGAATTGTTGGAGTCAATTGTATCTCATGTAAGAGAAATGAGTGAGAAAATAATTTTTTGGTCAAATAAGAGGCATGAGTTGAGACAATTTTATGCTAGTGGTTTGTCATATGTAGATGTGAAAAAACAAAAAATTAGCAAAGTTGACTTGTGTGCCCTATTTACAGACTTGAGAACAAACACACCTTTGTCTCATGCATGCAGAGGTTCCCCATCCATTGGTGCCACCATGAATTAATTAAAAATAAATTTTGGGAGTGGTGGTGGATGGTATTTGACCAACCTCCATGCAATAACCATGAGGTACCATAATTCTTTTTATGGAAACTCTATTGTGAGTTTGTCCTCAATAAGATGCCAAATTATTTTGACATCTTATAGTTTCAGGGTAGAGGTAGGGGCTCCACACATGATGTAATCCAGAGTTGGCATCAAGACCCTTGGCCAAACCCATGGTGGAGCATGTCGCCATTCCTTCCATTGTTAAGGATAGTGTAGAGGTGGACACACTGGAGTTGATTAGCTCACTCACCCAGACCATTATATAGTGTGTGAGGCCTCTATTAGATCCTAATGTGGAGGAGACGTGTAGGCCCTGAGCTCCACCCCACCATTGTGGTGCTTGTGATGTTGTTTGTATGTACGATTATCAAAGTGCTCAGGATGCAACTACACAACCTACATCAGTTGTAGAGGCGATGGTTATGACAAATGCATTGTTGAATAATATATACGAAATTGATACTCAAGTAAAATTTAGCAAGTTATTTTAATTTTGTTTATTAAATTATATTTTGAAATTTAAGAATAACTAAATTAGTAGAATCAATATGATGAAATTTCATGGTCAGATTGTTCATGAGAAGTGCTCCATTCCTGTAGACCCTTATTTTTTATCGGCGTTGAGTCCACAGGCATGCAACTAGTATTAAAGATATTATTATTGAATTTAAACAGTTGAATGCTATATTTGAATGTTTGTCTCATAACATGCTTTGGATGTCAAATATTTTCCTAGTGGACCTTCGAGCTCCACACCTCACAATTCATGTCCTAAAAAAACTTTCACTCAAGAAACCTTTATTCATTAATGGTGTTGTAAAACAATGTTAGCTAGTTTTCATAATTTTTAGTATACAAATCTAAAAAATTGATGAGAAACACAAACATTGATTGGTCTTGTGAGATCCTAATTATATTTACCATTTAACTTCCATCTCATTCTCCCATTCCTTTCATCACACATATTTTAACCATTTTATATCACATATCCCAATCTTAACACATTATATATTATACCAATTGCCTCCATATTTCATCTTATACACATATCGTTACAAGAAACCTTTCCTTCTACTCATTATTGATCAAATATCTTATACATTATTACTACACACCTCAAGTTCCCACTTCATGTCCTATATTCAAACCTTAGACACCGCCTAATTCACTTTATGGTCTAATATTCCCTCCTAATTACTTTCCATTAACCTCTAGTATAGTTCACCTTAAAAATGTTTTATTATCCCATCCTAGCTCATCCAATTAATCTCTACTAGTCCATTCTATGTTCCATCATCCCTCTTGATTGTGTCATATTATCTTCTCCTAATTCATTTTTGGTTCCTTTATTCCTTCCTAATCCCATCCCATTAACATTTAATAGTTCACCCTATTTTCAACGACCCCCTCCTAGCCCATCCCACTAATATCTACTAGTCCATCCTATGTTTCATTATGCCCTTCTAGTCCCATATTATTCTACCCTTTATTATTTCACCCTATGTTCCATCATCCCCTATGTTCCTTTACCATTCCATGTTATACGATCTTTATCCACATTTCATGCTATAACTCTTCTCTATTATTAATATACACAGTCAAGTTCCCACTTCATGTACTATAGTCAAACCCTAGACACCTCCTAATTCACCCTATGTTTCATTATTCCCTACTAATCCCATAACCTCTATTTGTTCACCCTATATTTTGTTATTCCATCATATCCCATCTCATCAATTTATACTAGTCCATCCTATGTTCCATTAACCCCTTCTATTCCCATCCCATTACCCTTTCTTATTTCACTGTATGTTCCATTATCCCCTCTTGGTCTTGTCCCATTATCTTCCCCTAATTCACCCTATGTTCCTTTATTCCCTCCTAATCCCATCCCATAAACCTCTAATAGTTCATGCTATATTTTGTTATCCTATCCTATGCCATCCCATTAATCTATTATAGTCCATCCTATGTTCCATTAACCCCTTCTATTCCCATCCCATTTCGCTCTCTTATTTCACAATATGTTCCATTATCCCCTCTTGGTCTTGTCTCGTTATCTTCCCTTGATTCACCCTATGTTCCTTTATTCCCTACTAATCCCATCCCATTAACATCTAATAGTTCACCCTACATTCTACACTCCACTCCTGGACCATCCCACTAATCTCTACTAGTCCATTCTATGTTCCATTATTACATTTGACTCCCATCTCATTGTACCCTCTATTATTTCACCATATGTTCCATTATCCCCTCTTGGTCTTGTCTTTGTATCCCTTCTATGCTATAGCATCGTCATCCAAGTTTTATCCTATACACATGTACCATTATAAGAAATATTTCCTTCCACTCATTATTGACCAAAATTTTCTTCTCCATTAGTATTGCACACCTTAATAACCAACTTCACGTGCTATAGTAAAACCCTAGACATGTCCTAATTCATCTTATGTTCCATTATCCCTTTGAAAGCTACAAGTAACATAGTAATTCTCACTTCATTCATGTGAACTTCATTGTGGCATTATGATCACTATGTTGATAACATGCCCTCATTAACATTACTTCATCAACATATGCAATTTGAAAACCAATGAGCACTTAACTTGGGAATTTGCAAGAGTTTGGACTATCCTAGTGGACTTAGTACTTTCACCATTTTGTGCTCTATAAGCACTATATTGTACCCTCAATTGATGCCAACCATTTACTCTTTCATGCAAGGTCACTACCACCAATAGGGATTGTACTTTTGCATAGACTACCATCACTTCCCAAAGTTTTCATAACATTTCCTTTCAATTTCCTTCAATTGTCATTGACCTTTACCTTGCATTGAATTTTGTTATTAGTATCACCATTCTTGACTAGCTTCCTTCAAAGTTGTACTCACAATGCATGAATTTTCTGAATTTTTATCTACGAAGTTGTTGCACTTTTACATTTTTAGTTCCTACTCATTTATGACAGTCATATTGTTGCTCTTTTCATTTTCATTTTCTGCTCATTTATGATAGTTATAAAGGGACTATCTGAACTTCTTTATATGACTCTTAGATATGTTGTTTCATTTTTAGTTGTTGACATCAGACAACCCTAGTCACTACTAATAAAGGTAAAGGCTCGGTTTCCTCCAGACCTACTACTAGATTTGGGAAGAGGAAAGAAACTCCTCTAGTGGCCCCTGGAAAAAGATGAAAGAAAGAGAAAACTATAAGGGAGAAAAATCTCAATGTCATAGGGTATGTGCAGGATCATGATGGGCCAAAAAGTGGCAATATGATGGGTATGTGGCTAACGACTATTTTTTTACCCAAAATTGATGAAATGAAAAGGGTTTTTAAACAAGATTATCAACTTTTCATTGATATAAATTATGTTTTATTTTGAATTTAATAAGTAATTATTATTCATTTTCTATTCAAATTACGACTAAAATCTTGATTGATAGGTTGATTGAAAAACATCTATAGCTTTCAAACGGTATCACATTTTTTGAATCCAAAACATGTGTCACATTCTATGCTTTGCATACTATAGGATTAAAAAAAGAAAAATTGAATTTCATGAAGCTTTGACCAAGTTAAGGTGGTCAGACATACGAGTTTTTATATTTTTTTAAAATTTGTAATAAAAAAATCATAATTAATTATTTACTTGGCAAAAAATTACAAAACAATATGCATCACATTGGGGAATGCATCCTCTACTTATATATAAAATCTTATAAAAAAATATTATCATTTTATTATGGTTAGGGTGGTTAGACAAACACCTACTTATTTTTTCCTTGAAATTTAAGTACCACTGCATTGAAATTTCAATTTTTCACCAAATATATTATATTTTTTTAAAACATACCTAGTAGTTTAGAAACTACGTTCAATTTTCTATAGATTCTATTCTTACACATTTTTGAAATAATATAGATAACTTATTCAAATTTTTACATCAATTTTTCTAACTCTAATTTTTCTGATTTTTTTGCCACTTAAAGGCCTTTTTTTCCATGATGATCCTACACATACCCCACAGATAATTAGGATGAAGAGGAAGAGGATTCTGCTACAAAATTGGTGAGGAGAAGAAGAGGAAGTTTATCCTCTAGTGAAGGTGCTTCTAAGGAAGTTGTTGTTCTAAGAGAGTGCAAGTTGTGTCATCTTTTGATGATGAGGATGAGTAAAAATTTAGTGTTCATGTGCACACCAAACTAGAGTCAAAGAAGACTAAGGTGTTTAAAGAAGCCTTCCTGGACCAAAGAGAAGAACAAGAAATTCTGGTAAGTTCTAGTCCGTATTTCAAATTAGGGGCAAATCTCAATTCTTTGTTACATTTTGAGAACATGTTGAAACCTACAACAAAGTATTATGATAATCCTGGAAAAGAGGATTATAAAACTTTACTTTTAACTACCATTCAATATGTTATCATCTTGGAAGTTAAATGCAATGATGTGAAGCAAGATGTACCTAAGAATATGTGGAAAACTTTGATGAAAAGGAGATTAGAGGTTGTTGTACTTGAAGAGAAAATCAGGAATAATGCATTTGATAAAATTGGGCCTTCTCTGATCTTGAATGATCTGGAAACTTTGAAAAATATTTGTGTAGATATGGTTTGGATGAAGAAAAGGGTTAATATTTTGATGACAAGGGATAAAAAGAAAATAAAGAAGATAAGGAAGGAAACATCAAAGGTGATTTAGGATACAACAGAGAAATATAGCATGCTTAAGAATAATGAAGATGTCTCTACTAAAAATGTTGAGGAATATATTCCTCTTGATACAGGTGATGCAAAAATTTCTGAAGACATTGATGTTGAAAATGATGCTGGTGGTGAAAATGATCCTCCAAATATTAGGAAGCAGAATGAAGGTGAAGTTGAGCCTAAAAAACATGATGATGCTCCTCTGAAGCCACTGAAGGTGAAAAAGGAAATGATGAAAAAGGTAATATTGAAGAGGGAAAAGGTAGTGAAGAAGAAGAAAAAGATAATCCAAAAGGAAAAAAATTTAAAAAATGGAAAATATGGAAATGATGAAGAAGACAACAAGGATAAAGATAAAGATGAAAATTAAATGAAAGAAAAGAAAGAAGAAGAAGAAGAGAAAGTGGAAGAAGAAAAGAAGGAAGACGAAAATTAAAAGGGAGGGGAAGAAAAAAAATGAGGAATTTGCCGAGAAAAATGAAGAAATTCAAAAGCATATTGTAAAATCTCTTAAACATCCCAGAGAATCATCCTTCGACAATGATGTGAAAGGCTTGCTATCCAAGCAAATTGAATTCTAGCCAATAATTCCTGAGGAGATTCTATAACTTCCTATGATTAAAGGGTATGTAGATGTGGATAAGATGTCTCTAGTCTGTAAAGTGGTGTTAGGAGATGCATTGCAGGCATCCGGAAGGAAGGAGACTCTTGAAACCCAGCAGAAAGGAACAAAACTCATAGAAGATGCTCTTAAGGAATTGCAAGAGGTCACACTTGGTGCGTATATTGATGCATTCCTCACTCCTATAGAAAATTTGAGATTGTTGTTGGATTTTTTCAAGGAGTACACCTTCAAGCTTGGAGAAAAGACAAAACAAGAGGTTGAGGAGAAACTAGCAGAGAAAATGCTATTGGCATTGCATGACAAGTGTGCTCTAGCACACTCAAATGTTGAAAAGAACCTACAAGTTGTAAAGATCTATGAGTCAGAAGCAAATGTTGTTCTTTCTTATTGCTTGAAGTGGCTAAATGCCACTCAGAACATTAAATTTGTCATGGACTCCAATGAGTCTTAGTTGAATACTATCTTCGGTACTTACAATATATCCAAAGATAGAGACAAATCAACCTGGAACACCGTCTTTGCACAAAAAGATAAATTCTTTGTCTTACAAAAGTAGAAGGAAGATATTATTAAAAAAATTGATTAGATAAGTGATATTATTTAAGAGTGGAGTACACTCTAGTTGGAAAGGCCTTGGCAGGCACAAAAAAAATTCAGAAGATAAATTTGACTCCTGATACTTCAGATGGTGCAGAAGAAACTCTGGAAGAGTTGGAATCCCTGAACATGATGTTGACTGCTGCAAAGGAAAGTTGGGAGAATGGTAAATCAATATGGGAAGGTATTCTTAAGGAGCTTCAAGGCTTGCCATCCTCTAGTTAATTCATGTCTCTTTGTTTTTATATTTCAATTTTTGGGACACCCTTTGTCCTTGGTAATAGGGGGAGAGTATTGTAAATAAGAGCTTGGAAGTTTTTGCAAGCTTTGTTTTGAAATTTTGGCACATGTTGCCATCGATGACAAAGGGGGACATTGTTGAAAATGAAGAAGAACATCTCATTTTGTTATTTTTGTGTTGTCATTGGTGTCGCCATGATATATGAGTTGCAACTGCAAGACTAAGACTAAATTTGTTTTGGTATTCTAGTCCAATATCTGAAATAGTATAATGCTTATATCCTCTAATATTTTGGTCCACAATTGTTTGTTGGTGATTATTGTTGCATGTAGTTTTGGAAATGGTTTATGGATGTTGGGAGCATGTACATTCAAGATCTCATGTATTCAGATGATCGTATGGTGTATTAACATTGTTCTATTGATTGCAATTTTGCTATTAGGTTTATCCTTGGCCGACCTAATGAATAAATAATGTAATGGTGATTCAATTTTTTCTTGCAGATATATGTGTGACCTATATTAGGTCTATGCTAACATGATGTAGCGTGTTGTGTGTTTGAATTTCTTTTAGGATGATTTTGTGAAAGCTTGTAGCCGACAATTGGTATTTTTGATATAATTAGGCCAACCTAATTGATACTTGTAGATAGATCAGGTATATATATTGGACAGTTTTTGAATACTAAAAGATAGAAGAGAGAGTTGTGAATGTGAATGTGAAGAAGAGAGAATATGATGAAGTTTGTCAAGTCAGTTTATTGAGCTTCATTGGAACTAAATCAACACTTGTTAGGTGTACTCTATCATTTTTTTTTTTGCTGTAAGCCATTTTGTCATTGTAACTCTGTAGGAAGTGATCCTTTCTTTTGGACAATGAGTCTTGGAAGTGAGCCACCCAATTTTTGTAATATCTTATAACTAGTTATACTATATTGTGTGCTAACACTCATTGTGGTTTTTCCCATTTTGGTTTTTCCATGTAAAAATCCTAGTTTTCATGCGTTTTGTGATTTCATGTTTTGTTAATGCTTTTACTTATCTTTTGTATTATATGCATTGGAATAATTGGATGGTATCTGATTGAGAAATTTAAGAAGATACTGATTCACTCCCCCTCTTAGTATCTTGGATATTCAACACTTAAACATGCACCCAATGGTCCTCTTTACATAGATGACTGAATCTATGATAAGCCTACTAATGGGATACTAATAGATCACATCTGTGGAGCGAACATGATCACTAAGGAATTCTCAATTTTGCATAAAATCTATCAATATATATATGATAAATCAAAAGCATGGATCAAGACGCATAATGGTTTCGCTTTCCCTACGATAGGATCTATCACTCTTCCTTTACAAATAAGACCAAAAAATTTAGATGTTTCATTCTCCATCATCCTACAATCGGACCAATTTCGTGTGAATCTAGGCCATCCATGGATTTTCTCCATGAAATTTGTCCCTTTTGTTGTGAATAAATGCTTAAAGTTTCCCTTTGACAATGAAATCTACAATGAAATCTTCACCATCCACCATAGTGGCTTTAACCCTTTTTCCTCCCATGGAAAATTTCCCTTAGATTTATTTTGGCCTAAACCTATGGAACCTATAAAACCACAAGAAGACTTCTTTTTCCTATCCTATCAAAAATTAAGGAAAAGAAAATAGCAGAATTATCCCTCTAGAACATGACCCCACCCACCACTGAGCCTACCATCCTAGACGAAACCATGATGACTGAGCCTAAAGAAATTCCAAACAACCAAGACCAACCCAAGAAAGAAACTTCACCTACATCCTACAAAAAATGAAGAGATAATGAAAACAACCCCATCACACCTCCCAGAATAAAATAGGTTTACAAAGTCAAAGAGAAAGTGGTTGAACAACCTCTTGTGGTTCCCTTCGTTCCCCTCCTTAGGGAAGAAAAGAAACCTATGGTTGATCAACCCGATCATACACAAATGTATAATGAATCTACCCCTACCTGAACACAAAACAATCCAATACAACAACTGCAACAAGAGTTGAACTCTTCCATGGATATTATCCTTCGTCCTCCTGTTGTTATTAACTTGGATGTCGATGAGGAAGTTGCAAAAATTGACAAAGAGGTGCATAATGAATTGAATAAATTGTTTTCCTCTTCCACGAGCCTAGATGAAAAATCTCCTACAGAGTGTTGAACTTGGTGCATGCCCTACTTTGGCACTTGCTATTATCCATTTGGCTCATTGTCCACCTTTGGTATACAAGGAACATGATTGAGAAGCAGATGACCTTCTTTAGGTTAACTCGCATATGCTTTACTAGTCTTTTGCATTATTTCATTTTCATTTTCTTTGTGTGATGGAATGTGCATAATGTGATCCCCCATGATGTTCTGTTTGATATTATCTCTCTGTTTATGGCATTCCACTATTTGTACCTTCATTCTTCTCTGTCATAAATCTTTTTCTTTTTTCTCCTTTATCTTTTTCATTTGTCTTGTGTTTTACTTTTGGGGATGATGCAAGGAATCAAGACATTCATGTCTCTTCCATGTTGACCTGAAAGCTTCTCCTTTACTCTTCTTTATTTCTTTTGCATGTATCTTGTGTTTTCCTTTTGGGGATGACGCAAGACATCAAGACATTCATGTCTCTTCCATGTTGACCTGAAAGGTTTTTCTTTATTTTCACTCTCTTTGGGTCATTCTTCCAGTTCTATGTGTATTTTTGGAATGATGAAAATTTCAATCTCTCTTAAAATCATTGCGGCAAGAACATACTGACCCCAAATCCATAGATCCCTTATGTGTTTGGTTTTTTTATTTTGGGGGAAACCCCTCTCTTTTCTTTTGCATGACGCAGCTTTACTTGGAAACATATGACTTGGCATAGGGTTTTCCATGTTAGCTCTCATTTCCTCTTTTCTATTTGCATTTATGATTTTCTCCTTTAAATTAATTTATCACAACATGGTGTTTAGAAATTTCTTTAAAGTGGGGGCATACATTGACATTATTCTTTTGCATTTTTCTTTTCATGGTTTTTGGTGTAGTCTTCTTACTTTATAAAATGCATTTTTCACTTTGTGTATGACATTGGGTGTGATTTCCTTCTGGAGTGTGATCTATCTTAGCATATTTCATTCCTCTTAGTGGCTTGATGCGACACATTGCATCCCATAAGTTGTGAATATTTTATTATTTTACTAGTCCTCTCTTGGAGATAGTAGGCACAATGTTCCCTAAGTTAAAGACCTCACATGAACTAAGCAAGACTCCTTTGAACATTCTTTTCATTTTGCATTTGCAGTTATATGGTCACCTTGCATAATATATCTTGCATGCCTGTGGAGCCATCTTTTTTTTTCATGAGCTCCAAGCATATGAAGTTTTGCTTGTTTCATGAAGCTCGAAAATCATTTTTGTGTGGAATCTTATCAAATTTATCAGGAGGTATAACTTTGGTATGGTGACTGAGGCATGAATTTCTCCATAGCCACTCACGTGTGTGTGAGTGCATACTAACCATGAGTTTATGTTTCTCACCTTCTTGAACTTCTTACCCAGTGGACAACTATGAGTTATGTTCTGATTAGAGGTAAACGATGAGTTTTGAAGGGGCCCGAAACCCTTTACAAAATAAAGCAACTAATATAAAAAGAAAACAACATTAATCAACAATTAGCTCGTCATCAACAAACCACTAGCCAAAAAATAGCCAAAAATAAGGAAACTAGCCAACAACACTACATATTGTTCAAAATTTCAACAACTTCCATTTCACTAGTAGTAAGCTTCTTCCTCTTAACCACAATATCAAAAACCTCAATACTTGAGGCCCTAGCCTGATTTTTCATTCTATTTCTAGTCTTGACCCTAGGCCCAACAGTTTTTACCTCACTACTAAAAAAAAACCTTTAGTAGCACCCTTATCAACAGTATAATCCACATCCATCAGCTTAACCTCAACATCAATAACATCAACAAACACATTCTCCTTTATATTTTTAACAATATTCATAAGGGAAATAGCCTTCGCAAAGTCTGACATAGCCAAGACTTTAGGGGCTTCTCCACCCTTCATCACAACATTCCATATCTTATCAATTTTCTCCTCAAGGGATAACATTCTTCCCTCCATATTTTGTTTTAGATTGACGGTCTCCTCTGCCACAGTATTAGCAACAGTATTGAGGCCATCCATTAAATTATCAATTTGGCTTTGGACAGAAGGATCATCAGCCTTGCTAGCAACACCTCTAATACAAACATTGGTCCTATTGATCTCATGAAAGAACCATTTAGAAAGTTTAAAGATCACATTAACACTATCACGGGCCGAACCCAACACATCAGAAATATGCTCCCTATCAAAGTTTTCAATACGTTTTCCCACAACAACATCCTCATCAGAGGAACTCACATGAACCTTTTTAGCATAAGCTTCCTTACCTTTACTAGCAGGGACAAGATACTTCATTCTATGATTGGAATTGGCGACTTCCTCCACAACAACCTTTCTTTTCAAAATCCTATCCACATCCACTTTATTGGTTCCCATAGCATGTCCATCACCCATAGCTCTAACCTTCTTCTGCTTCTACAACCCAATTCCAGCACTCTAAACATCCTCACCATGGACACCACCAGCTAGGGAAGGAGTGAAACCCTTCTCTAGGAGTTGACCAATATTCAATACCCTTCTCTTCTGTCTCCGCTCCTCAATCTCATGCACAAATCTAGTCACTAGGGGAGGAGAAGAAGCTTCCCCATAAATTTCATTTTTATCCTTACCCCCCTTAGAAGGAAAAATAGCCTTCAATTCATCACTGCATGTCATATATCCCGCTTTCTCATCCATCTTCCCTTTCCCAGATTTACCCTAAACAGGGGAAATTGGGCCCTCCTCCAAAGAGGCATATGAATTTGGGACATAGTCAGCATCATCATCCCTATCAAACTCATATTCTTGTTTAAAATAAGCCTCCTCTTCTTCAATTTCTTAGAATTCCTTTCCTCTACCGACTCCATCTCATAGCCCTCCCTAGCTTTAGCAGAATTATCCTTCAGAGAAACAAGAGTTTTATGCACATCATGAGCTTTAACATGTTCATAAATTAGGAGAATCAACCTTGAATGTAGGAAAATATTGTTGGGGTTTTTCCTATGATCTTTAATCCCTGAGTCCATCGACATCAACAAATAGTTGGGAAAGGACACCCATTTGTTGTGCCAAAAATGGTTAAGAAAAATAAAATGGAAATTGTTAATAGTTGTGTACCTTCCTTCCATGGTAACATACCTCATAATTTCTTTGATGACATCCCTCCATAGTGCTTTCAAGGAACTCCTTAGATACCCACCACTCTTCGTGAACTTCAAGTCATTATCCTTACTCTTTTTGAAGAAAAGAGACATCGCAACCTGTGATTATTTCTTATCTTTGAACACCTTCATACCCTAAATAGCCAATCATATAATCTAGGCTATGAATTCTTCATCCACCATAATTTTCCTACCACCCAAATTTAGGGTTCTCTCTTTCCACCCTTCAATAACCAATTCAGTGAACTGGGGATTATTGCCATGAGTTTTCTCCATGAATGGAGTTAAACTGAACTTTTCTAAAATCTCCCACACCTCGTTTCTTTGCTTAGCAGTATCACAGGATTTAGGCTCAGCACAATTTCTATCCCCACCCATGACTCTAGAAAATAGAGACCAAGCACTCAACAAGAAACTCAAGAAAAAACAACAAACACCACCCAGAGCCGAAATATCCAACAAAAGACTCTGGAAACTTAGGTGACTAACACCCAAAATCTATGTGAAGCTAGCCACAAGACATAAATTCCATAATGAATTTGAAATCCTCACCTTGTGACATCCTTCCCTCAAAATCATAACTTTAACATCCTCACTTATGTCATTCAACCACGTGAGTAAGGACATGCATGCCTTAATGAAAAAAAGGATCACCATAAGATTATCCTTTATTAATAATAATAGTCATGGCCTCAAAAGGGATAGGATCATTTAAATCCCACACCTTGTTATCTTTAACTCCAAAGTTAGCGAAGAAATCAACTAACTTATTTCCCTCTCTCAAAATATGGGGTATATAAACATTATCAAAGGATTTAATAATTTCAATAGAATCCCTAATCAAGGCCTCAAATGTCCAAGATGGGGGAGAGATATTGTTCAAATTATTTCCCTCTCTCAAAATATTGATGTGTGTTTGTCTACTTTAGTGTGAGTTTGAAACAAATTCATCTTCTAACTAAAGTGGGGGCTAAATGTGGTACTGTAAAAAAGAATCCCTTCTAATTTTCCTTTCTTGTTTGGGCCTTTGCGAATTAGTGAACATAAATGGTACCTTTCTTAAGTATTTTGTTGTAACTCACTTTCACACTTTTCCAAGGTCTTATTAATTAAATGCACCTAATAAACCTCTTTTTAACATTAATCTTGCCTTATTTTAAAGTGTTGTGAAGTGTTGTAATACACTTTTACACTTTTCGAGGCTTCTCATTAATAAGTGGGTTTATTATGCTTTAATTGGCCTTAATTTACATCCATAAGCCTTAATTTACATATATTTTCAAGGATAATCCCAACAAAATCATTTAAAACATCAAAATCTCAGAAACCCACCTCAAAAAGCTAAGGTGGGAGTCATTCACCACCTTGGGTGAATGTGTCCCCTTTGGTGGGACCCATTCACCCAGAATGGTGAATGAGTCCCATTTAACCCAAATTAAAAATTAATTCAAATTTTTGGTGAGATTTTATTCTTCTAGATCTGATGTTGGCTTGTTGTGTTCTAATTTTTGGAATTATTGCATAATTACTTGTATAAATACAAGGTTCTTTCATTCATTTTCACCTAAGACTTTTGTGTGAGCATTCATAATAGCAAGTTTGATTTCACACGAGAATTCAAGAATTCACAAGAGCATTCAAGTGTCTTCAAGAGTATATTATCAAGCATTTTAGAGGAACATTCAAGCATCAATCATGATGTCAAGGATTTCATGCATCATGTTTGTTATTGTGCTAACAATTGTGATGTAGGGTTGTGTGATTCAAGCAAGTGTTTCATTCAATATCAACATCATTCAAGCAAGAATCAAGATCTACATCCATTGCATCCATCACAAGCATATTTGCAACACTTTATTGCAAGGGTTTGATGAGTTTTGACATTGTTATTTGTTCATTCATCATTCTCCCTTCTTATTTGATTCCATTTCAAGGATTGATTTCCAAAACATGGTTTGACCAAGGCAAACCCTTATCCACTAACCAAAAACATTTTTCCCTCTCCTTTGTGTGTGATTTGTCAGTCTAGGTTGTAGATTTCCTAAGGATAAATATTGGATAAAATCTATCAAGTCATTAAAATTTTTCAAAGTTGTCATCATGCTTTGAAGGACATTAGAGATTGCCTACAAGTGTCAAATTGTAGTTTCGGATCCAAAAACCAATCAGGAAGGACATAGTAGACTAAGAGGCATAGATCCAAATTTTGAACTCCTGAAAAAGTAGAAGCATACTGATTCCCCATAAGTGGTGAATGAGTCCCATTGTAGCTATCTGACAAATAATTTTCTAGATTTAGACACACTTTTGGAAAATTCCTATTCCTGCATAGTTTTCTAGAATGCAGATTGATTCATCTAGCTTGGAAAATGAGTCCTAGTTAGCATTAAAGTGATTTTTTCTAGTATTTTGGACCTCCATCTAGTCACTTCTATATTTCCAGTTGCACACCTTCCTTTCTATAGCTTTATGTGTTGTTTCATTCACTTTCCTAGGTCATTGCATTGAATTAGGGTTTTATATTTCATCTTGCATTCCATTTTCTTTTCCAAGTCTAAACTTTGTGGTGAACCCCTTATTAGTTTGCATTCAGCCCATTGGACAACCCTATTACAAAATTTCTTTCTCTTTTTCCTTGAGATATTTAGGGTTACCCTTGAATGTAGTAGGTGGAAAGTGGGTATGCTATATGTCCTAATTCATATAATAGCATCCATCCCACATTTCATACACCACACTCTATATTTTGGTGTTTTCTTTGAAAGTCGAATATTTCTTAGTTAAACTATTTGCAAAAAAAATGTTTATCTAAATGAATGCAACTAGATGGTTTTTTGCTAAACTTAATTTCATTATATTTTTGTGTTTTGACTAATTTCTACATTATATTTAATTTAATCCTATTCTAACCATGAAGAGATAAGAGATTATTAATTTTCTCAAGAAAATTTGCATATCCTAATTACTATAAAACTTTCTCAAGATAAAATAAAAAAGTTTTTTATAGTGCCTATGTTGGTTGGTGTCCTGATGGAGTTTAAATTATTTCATATATTACTTTGTAACAATTGGTACCTCCTATTGATGACAATATGAATAAAGAAAGATCTACATCTGAGAAATTAGAGATTTCTTTAAAATTATGGGAATTTTTTTAACTTCTACACAAAAAGAGAAAATAATCATAGTCCTATAAGAGCATAAGAATGATATGGTGGAGGCTACAACACAAAATGGATTAGTTCTCTATAGTTGATTCTCTATCCATTTTTTGAGATCAAGGGAATAGAGAATGATAACTATTAGTAAGAACTTGACAAAAAAGAAAACATAATCCTCTCAAATTCCAAGGCAATGTGATAACATATAGGCCAAAAGATTTTTAATCATGAGGGAGTGGTTGGGGGAAGACTATAAAGTTGATTAAGATTTAAGAAGAGTGGGAGTTATTTAAGGGGATTAAAAGATCAATTAAGACTAGAAAGGGATCTCAATGATGAAAAAATGATTGAGAAACAAAAAAATGTAAAGGAATTATGCATCTTCCAAAAATGATAGGGTCACTCCTTTTTCCATTAATTATCACTCAAACAACCTACAACTTAAGATAGGTCACTTAGGTGAGTTAATACTTACTCTAGCTACCCTTTAGTTAAAGGTTTGAATTTTTTGGTTTGGTTTACAAGTACTTGGAATCCAATTTGGGGCCAAGCAAGATGGATAAAGTGAAAAGAGGAATGGGGGAGTTGTCATCAAGATTAAAAATATTGGGAGAATTTGTAATTCATGCCTCTAGAGTTGCGAGATAGACTATCATATCATAATAAAAATACCATGTTGGCTCATTAACTTTTAGGCACTTTGTTGGGTCCCAAATCTGCAATCAACTTGAATCCTAAAGGGTGCTAGGCCTAATGGTCATATTCAAGGAGAGATTTGTCCAATAAACAGGAGATTGAATTAAATCCATTTCTCCCCTACACTTCAGGCTCTGTGAGACCCAGGGGGTGATCCCAACAATATGCCTATAAATACTTGTACGCCAAAGCACCTAGAACACTGTAAATAGATAATTATCTTTTAAATGTTTAAAAAACACAATATGAGTATGTGCAAGATCATGATGGGCTAAAAAGTGGCGATATGATGGGTATGCATAGGGTATGTGGCTGACGACTTTTTTTTTACCTAAACTTGATGAAATAAAAATGGTTTTTAAAGGATATTCTCAGCTTTCCACCAATATAAATTATGTTTTACTTTGAATTTAATAAATAATTATTATTCATTTTCTATTTGGATTATGACTAAAGTATTGATTGATAGACTGATTGAAAAACATCTATAACTTTCAAACGGTATCACGTTTTTTGAATTTGAAACATGAGTCACATTCTATGCTTCACATACTATAGGATTATAAAAAAATATGAATTTCATGAAGTTTTGAAGAAGTTAAGATGGTTGGGGTTGGGGCCCTAGCTCGGTTGGCTAAATCTTTCCTGTTGCAGGAGGTTGGTCACGAGGTCTAGTCTCCCCCACCCCCGTGGTACCGGAGGGCGTGTCGCGCCAACGCCGCCGGTCACGTTAAAAAGTTTACTAGGCGCATTGCAGTTTATATGGGGTCGTGCTATCCGATTCCTGTAGTCTAAAAAAAAAAAAAAAGAAGTTAAGATGGTCAAACATACGAGTTTTTATATTTTTTTTAAGTTGTAATAAAAAAATCATAATTAATTATTTACTTGGAAAAAAATTACCAAAAAATATGTATCACATCAGCACACGAGTCCTCTACTTCTATCTAAAATATTATAAAAAAATATAATCATTTTATTGTGGTTAGGGTGGTCAGATAGACACCTACTTCTTATTTTTTCCTTGAAATTTAAGTACTATTGCATTGAAATTTAAAATTTTCACCAAATATTTAAAAAAAAAAAACCTAGTAGTTTAGAAAGTACATTCAATTTGCTACAGATTTTATTCTTGCATATTTTTGAAATAATATAGATAACTTATACAAATTATTATGTCAAGTGCCTAACTCTGATTTTTCTGAATTTTTCGCCACTTAAGGTCCTATTTTTCCATGATGATCTTGCACATACCCATACCCTAAAGATTTGGTTGATCTTCATGGTAATGTTTGATTTAAACATGAGAAATGTAAATCATTAAATTACACACACAATTACATTGAGATAGATAAGTAAATTTGATTTTAATTTGTGATTTTCTACTGAATTAACCAACTAACTATAACATGAATACTTCACATAGATCAATGCCTCATCCTTAGAATAAAGTCAATTTAAAAACCTACATAGCTTGATAACAATTTCATACATGACATCCATTAAGTTTTGAATATACTGTATTATAGTATTTCAACATTATATCCTGACAACCACTTCTTGTCAGAATCCTAGAACTCAATTTAACATCAATAGCTTCACTCAAGCATTTACATTAATTATTTGAATCAACAAGCAAGAAAAAAATAAACATCCACTGGAAATCAATTGAGACAAATAAGACAATCCTTGATTATATTATTCATAGTTTAGGAAACAAGTACATAGGAGAGAAAATGACCTTGAATTTGCTCCATTTAGTATTATTCTGCTAGTATTGCTATCAAAATTACATATACATTGATAGACTCAGACCCTAAGACTTAACTCTAACATTCTTTGTATTCTCATTACAATGTTATCCATGATTAATTATAGAATAACCAACATCAAAAAATGAAGCAAAAAACTATACTTAAGGGAAAAGCTGAAACCCTAAATGGAGATCAAGAATAAACATCTAGCAACATTTAGCTTTGTTGATCAGTAACTGCCTTTACACCCAAAGAATCCCCATCTATACATGTTGTTTTCCCATCTCTTGCTTGCCCTTTCATTTTCCTACCTTGTAATTGAAAGTTTTTTTTTTCCATGAAGAGCCATCATTCATTTTTACCGACTGTAGAAAAACCCACTTCTTATTATTACCCTGTGGCTATAAATTATTTGTTACCACTGCTTCAAAAGAAAACCTTCATTCTTCTTTTATTTACCTATACATTTACCATTTTATCTTATCTGCAACTCAAATTTTTTATCTTCATGGTGAAAATCCTTCACATTTTATTTCCCAGTAACAAAATTTTTATTATTATTTTTATGTGAGGGCTTCAATTCATTTTATCTAGCTACAAAAAACCATTTTCTCGTGCACATTACATTTTAATTATTTCCCAACAATTAAAGATTTTTTATCTACTTAGGAAATCCTTTATTTATTTTTCCATCTGTTGTTGAAGACTTCATTTACCTATGGATTTTCACCTTTGGTTATTTTCCCACCATTACAATAAAAACCAAATATTTTCCATTTTATTTTCACGGGCCCAGATCACTGCCTCTTTTACCATTGTTGAAACAAATTTGAAAAAGAAACCATTACAATGATGAGTGATGAGAAAATCCATCACTGAAATGATTTTATTCCTCCTCTCATTACTATGATGAGTGATGACAAGCTGCATCACTATAATTTTTTCACTTCTCCATTCACTACTATGATGAGCGATGAGAAGCTCCATCGTTTTAATTTTTTCACTTCTCCATTCACTACTGCGATGAGTGATGGAGTTGTGTGAGGAAAATTTGAGACATCCAGAATTTTGAAAAATGAATACCAATCACTACCAATCAATGCATCATTGAATCTATCCTCTATTTTTAATCAATGCAATGATGAGTGATGTTCAACCATGAAGAAATACTTGAAACTTTAAATATTTTCTGTGCTATGATGTTGTGACTCCGACCAATCAGAAGAAAGATTTAAACTTTCTCTCCCCAAAACTATTTGGAAATACATTTTATGTTTTCCCTAAATTCATTTTTCACATTTTCATAATGTTAAAATATTCAAAAATATTTTAAACATACGCATTTGAAACATTAGAAAAAATACAAATTTTAATTATGACTATAGGCCAAACAGAGAAAATTCATTGAAAATAAATGGAGACCCTTGGAGCTAGGATTTTTTGTGTGTAGCCATGATCAATTATTTAGAACATGGGTTTTAAATAAAAAATTTCCAAACCATTAAAAATCAAGTACCTCCTTTGTAAACTAGCCCTCGAGACGTGTTTGCTGCACCCAAAATACATTAAAATAATGTATCAAATGACCTTTTTTGATGAAGATGAAGCTGGAGATGTTTTTGTTTTAGACCAAAACAAGAAATGGGTTACCTTTAGAATTTTGAAATTCGAAACTTTTCGAAACACCAATTTTGGCCATAGTGCAATAAAAAAGGGATTAATTAACCCATTGGGCCATCATAACTCATATATGAGGTGCAAAATTGAGCAAGAGTGTTACTATATGTACCAAAAAATACTCTACTAGAGGGATTTGCATGATGAGCTCATAGTTGCAAAATTTTAATCAGTAAAGAGGGCCTAGGCTTTGTCAGCACATTAAAAAGATATAGGAACTTCAAATTTGGAAAATTTGAAGGTGCCATCAATGGCTCCAAGTGGGGATGCATGCCCCTTACGGGCATGGCGAAATTCTAGATCTCAAGGTTGAAGCAGACCAAGTGCTAGAACCATTGGGTAACCCACATTGTCTTCAATTTTGTTTGTAAACCCCATTTGGTGGCCCTAGGCCACCAAATGAAAAAGGAGAACCAATGTTTTCCTCTGTCAAACACCAATATGGTGAATTAATTGATTTCCCCCAATCCATACTTTCCTCTATCATACCACAACAACATGAGCAACCTCATTCCTGCAAAAATGAGTGTCAGAATGCCTTTGAACAAGAAAGAACTTGCTCCATGTTTAGTTTCACTATCACATGGCAACCAAATAACATAGGCCACATCACTACCACTCACTTCATTTTTTAATTATATGAAAAGTTAAAAAATATGAGGATAATGATCAAGTCTATATGAGACATAGTCTTATCACAATTACTAATCCCCTCATAATGATTGAGGTCAAAAAAGATATCATCCCTTAAAAATAGTGTGCAATCCCCTTGTGTATTAAACAAAAAATGCTCACACATTTGTAATTCCTTTAACTAAATTGCATCACAGGTGAGTTTATCATCATCCCAAAAACAAAACCCAATCACATTATCATATGTCTCAATGTTGTAAAAATAAGATTTATCAACATCCACAAGTACATTGTCCACATTCAAATCATAACATTCAGAAAATGTATCAGCATCCCAATTTTTTTTTTCCATTTTAGGTTTATAAACAAGATTATCAACATTCTTTACATCATCACACAAGAAAGCTTCAAATGCAAGCTCAGATGGCTGAAAATTTATTTCTGCAACAAATCCCTTATAGTGAGTGTTCAAAACACAATCACTATGGAAAGAAATATCACACTCAACATTGCCTCTTGCTACATCAACATGACTGTCTGAAGCATATTTCTCATGAGGAAAACTATGAGTTACAAATCCAAAGAAAATTTCCTGATATGCATCAATGTGACTGACACAAACACATTCTTCGAGTGCAAACTCATCATAATAAGCTTCATTAGTTGTACCAATATTTATCTCTACATTTTCACTTTCATGTACAACTTCATCTATGCTATCATTATGCAAGCATTCAGTGATAACTTCAAAACTAGAAAAAAGGAGTAGAAAAAGGTGAAACATCAAACAAAAATGAAGTTCCTTGTTTATCATTATCAACATATACATGCTTCTCATAATCAACTACTTGAACTGATTCATCCAATGAACCTCTTGCTTACATATCTCCTTCTTTGTTCATACTATTGCAACAATCAACAGGGCCACATTCCTCACTATCAAGCTGAGAAATATTAGTTTTTTCTTTATTGCAACTTCTCACACATGATTTCTCTAACTGAAAACCATTGCATACTCTATCATTTTCATTTGATATGTTGACATTCTCAAAGGAATTCCTCAAATCATCAAGCTCCTCTATCTCATTACCATGAAAAATTTCATCAATGTTACACTCACTCATAGAAGTGACATGACCAAGTGTACCATAGCAATGTTGATTACATATTTCTTCTTCAAAAAGAATGTTCAATCCATATACCTCATCATTGTATTGTCTTCAAAAGTATTGTCATCATCTTCATTGGAATAATTTTCACTCATGAAAATTAGTGGTGTCCTCATTATGAGAGGAATCACAGTCATAAGGGCTGCAAAAAGAATTATAATCATCTTGATCACCTAGATAACAATACTCCTCAGTTGATTGCATGCTCACATCAACAATACTATTATTATCATTATGAAGAGATGATACTTCAAAATTAGCATATCCTTGAACTTCACTTTCACAATCCATAGATAAAATATTTTCAATATAATCTAAATCATTGTAGCATTCTTTTGATATAGAAAATTGACTCTCCACTTCTGTGTCTTCGAAATCAAGAGAAGGCATGGCTTCACATGTTTCATTCATCTCATCATGTCTTATACAATTATGGCTGCAATTTTCTCTTGCATACATTTCCTCCATGGGTTGCTCAGAAACAAAATCATCACCACTAAATGATGCATTATCATTGTCTTCTTCTATACCATCTAGATCTTTTTGATGAAGGCTGGAAAAGGTACCATCACATAGGCTAGTCAGGAGATTACTTCCATACTTATCTATCATTTCTTCAATCACTAATATCCATTGATATAAACATTTAAGGTCAGGGGGCTTCCAATCAGCTATCATGGCACTTAGACTTGGCTCAAGTACCTCATAAAAAATATCAATACATACTGATTCATCAGTTCTATTTATTACTGGTATAGCACACAAAAATTTCATGAATCTATCATGAAAATCATAGAAGGATCCACCTTTAAATCTCCTTATACCATACAATACATTGGTAGATGATATGGACTCAAATTTTTTTCATATTTCTCTTCATATTCTTCCTAGATGTGCAGATTTCTACTTTTAGACAAGCACATATTATCATTTGGTATTCCTTTGAATTGATCAATATTCAGTAGTACCTTTTAAATTTATTACAAAAAAATTCATGATAGATCCTCTTCTATTATTTGAAAATCTTCCATCAAATCAATAAAACAATGTACATGTTGTGATGTTGACTTTTCAAGATCTCCTCTAAACTTAGGAGAATATTCATTAATTCTTCTTGGGACAAAATGTGGATAACCTGAAATCTTACTGAAATATAGAGGGTCATATATTTCACTAGTGAACACCTTTCTTTGAGGGCATGACTGTGTTTTAGGCATGAAATTATAGCTTGTAGAGAGAGAACTAGGAAAACCATACATATTTGCAAATAAAATATATTCCCTCTACAATTATTCAATTCTCAATATCCCTTCATTGTAGTGCTCAATTTCACTAAATAAGGGAACCAAAGTTTTTTTATGACCTTCAAACATGGTTTTCATATATAGATTTATGCTTCTTGAAAACCAAAATGTGGAAAATACCTGGGTATGTTGCAACTATTACAAATTATTCTTCTTGACTAAAAAATATTTGTAGATTTGAAACTTTCTTCACATCTTCATCAGGTTCTTTTGAAAAAGTTTCCACCTCTCTTCAAAATGGACTAAACTTCAAGCAATATGAAGCTCCTTCAAATATGAATTTCCTTCTGAGTTCTTTTCACCAGTAGAGCACCACATATGGGTATGTGTAGGATCATGATGGGCCAAAAAGTGGCAATATGATGGGTATGTGTAGGGTATGTGGCTGACGAATTTTTTTCACCCAAATTTGATGAAACAAAAAGGGTTTTTAAAGGAGATTCCCAGCTTTCCACCAATATATAAATTATGATTTACTTTGAATTTAATAAATTATTATTATTCATTTTCTATTTGAATTAGGAATAAAATCCTGATTGATAGGCTAATTGATAAACATCTATAGCTTTCAAATGGTATCACATTTTTTGAATTTGAAACATGCATCACATTCTATGATTTGCATACTATAGGATTAAAAAAAAAAATGAATTTCATGAAGTTTTGACCAAGCTCAGGTGGTTAGACATACAAGTTTTTATATTTTTTAAAATTTGTAATAAAAAAATTATAATTAATTATTTACTTGGAAAAAAATTACAAAAAAATATGCATCACATCGGGACATGAGTCCTCTACTTATATATAAAATCTTATAAACAAATATTATCATTTTATTGTGGTTAGGGTGGTTAGATAGACACCTACTTCTTATTTTTTCCCTAAAATTTAAGTAATACTGCATTGAAATTTCAAATTTTCACCAAATAGATTTAAAAGAATAAAAATAAACCTAGTATTTTAGAAACTATATTCAATTTGCTACAGATTCTATTCTTACATATTTTTGAAATAATATACATAACTTACTCAAATTTTTACGTCAAGTTGCCTAACTCTGATTTTTCTCAATTTTTCGCCACTCAAGGGCGTGTTTTTTCCATGATGATCTTGCACATACCCATATAGTGCAACTTTTAAGTTCATTGCAAAAATTTCTTTCTTTAGGTATGAATTCCTTCAACATTTGAACCAAATGCTCATATCAACAAATAATATGACTCTATGATAAGATAGTCTACAACTAGAGATTCAAAGTTCTTCCCTAGTAGAGTTTCCAATCTGTTGGGTCCCAAATCTGCAATCAACTTGAATCCTAAAGGGTGTCAGGACTAATGGTCAGATTCAAGGAGAGATTTGGCCAATGAATGAGAGATTGAATTAAAACCGTTTCTCTCTTGCACTTCAAGCTCTATGAGACCCAGGAGAGTGATCCCAATAGTATTCCTATATATACTTGTGTGCCAAAGAGCCTAGAACACTATAAAAAGATAATTCTCCTTTAAATATTTAATACACACAATAGCCTAAAGATTTTCCTCATCTTCATGGTAATGTCTGATTTAAACATGAGAAATGTAAAGCATTAAATTCCACACACATTTACACTGAGATAGATAAGTAAATTTGATTTTAATTTGTGATTTGCTACGAAATTAAACAAATAAGTGTAACATGAATACTTCACTTAGATCAATGCTTCATCCTTGGAATAGATTCACCTACACAACCTGATAAAAATTTCATACATGACATCAATTAATCTTTGAATATACTGTATTATAGTATTTCAATATTATATCTTGACAACCACTTCTTATCATAATCCTAGAACTCAATTTAGCATAAACCAGTAGCTTCACTCAAGCATTTACATTAATTCTTTGAATCAACAAGCAAGAATAGAGCTAAACATCCACTGGAAATCAATGGAGACAAATAAGACAATCTTTGATTATATTATTCATAGTTTAGGAAACAAGTACATAGGAGAGAAAATGGCCTTGAATTTTCTCCATTTATATTATTCTACCAATATTGCTATCAAAGTTACATATACATTGACAGACTTAGACCCCAATACTTAACTCTAAAATGCTCTATATTTTCATTACAATGTTCTCCGTGATTAATTACAGAACAACCAACCTCAAGAAATGAATCATAAAACTATACTTAAATGAAAAGCTAAAACCTTGAATGGAGATCAAAAATAAACATCTAGAAACATTCAACTCCCTTGATCAGTAACTGCCTTTGCACCCGAAGAATCCCCATCTACACATTGTTTTTCCATCTCTTGCTTGCCCTTGCATTTTCCTTCCTTGTAACTGAAAATTTTGTTTTTTTTTGGAATAGCCATCATTCATTTCCACCAACTGTAGAAAACCCACTTCTTATTATTACCCTACAACTGCAAATTATTTGTTACCACCACTAAAAGAAAACCTTCATTCTTCTTTTATTTACCCATGCATTCACCATTTTATCTTATCTGTAGCTGAAAGTTTCTATCTTCATAGTGAAAAGCCTTCACATTTTATTGCCTAGCAACAAAAGTTTTATTTTTTTATGTGAGGGATTCAATGCATTTTATCGAGCTACAAAAAACCATTTTCCCATGCACATTACATTTTAATTATTTCCCAACAATTAATGATTTTTCATTTACTTAGAAAATACTTTATTTCTTTTTCCATCTCTTATCAAAGACTTCATTCACCTGTGGATTTTCACCTTTAGTTATTTCCCCATCATTATAATAAAACCCAAATATTTTTCATTTTATTTTCATGGGCCTAGATCACTGCCTCCTTTACCATCACTGATTTTTTTTTGAAAAAGAAACCATTATGACAATGGGTGGTGAGAAAATTTATCGCTATAATTTTTTCAATTCTCCATTCACTAATGCGATGAGCAATGGAGCTATCATGAGGAAACTTTGAGGCATCTATAAGTTTGAAAAATGAACACCAATCACTACCAATCAATGCATCATTGAATTTTTCCTCCATTTTTAATCAATACAATGATGTGTGATGTGCAACCATGAAGAAAAACTTGAAACTTCAAAGATTTGTTGTGCTCCATGACTTCGACCAATTAGAAGCAAGAATTAAACTTTCTCTCCCCAAAAACATTTGGAAATATATTTTATGATTTCCCTAAATTCATTTTTCACATTTCCATAATGTCAAAATATTCAAAAATATTTTAAACATAATCATTTGAAACATTAGAAAAAATGCAAATTTTCATTACACCTGCAAGCCAAACAAAAAAAATTCATTGGTGCAAATGGAGACCCATAGAGCTAAGATTTTTTTATGTGTGGCCACAATCAATTATTTAGAACATGGTTTTTAAATCAAAATTTTCCTAGCCATTAAAAATTAGGTACCTCCTTTGTAAACTGGCCCTCGAGGGGTGTTCATTGCACCTGAAATACATTAAAATAATGTATCAAATGACCTCCATTTTTTATTAAAATGGAGTTGGAGATGTTTTAGACTAAACAAATAAATGGGTTGCCTTTAGAATTTTGAAATTTGAGACTTTTCAGAACACCAATTTTGGCCCTATCGCAATCAAAAAAGGATTAATTAACGCATCAGAACTCATCCAAGAGGTGGGAAACTAAACAAGTGTGTTACCATATGTACCATAAAACACTCTACCAAATGGATTTTCATGATGAGCTCATAGTTACAAAATATTAATCAAGAAAGGGGGCCTCCGGGGCATATTTGACAGGAAGTAGGCCTAGGCTCTGTTGGCACATTGAAAAGATATAGGCACTTCAAATTTGGAAAATTTGAAGGTTCCATCACACTTATAGGGGAATTTTTTTTTCCTTCTCAAACCATTGTTTCCCTCTTTAAAACTTTATTATAACCTATAAATATCAAGCATGTTTGGTTTAGGATGTCCAAAGTATCACTATAGTTCTAGCTAAACTCTTATAATTAATCTATAATAAATACTTTGGCTCATTTTTTATTTTTTGATCCTACTACCATGACCTTCACCCACATGACCTTTGATATGATTTTAGTGGATTTATATATTTATAAATATCTCTTGATGGATATCATGCTAAAAGTGAAAGATTATCAATGGATTCAACTTTTAAAATATGAACTCTTTTTTTGTTGTTAATTATTTTAAACTATTCATATGGATATGGATTGTATTCATACCAAGAATAAGTTTGACCATGTAGATTATTAGTTTTAGGATGCTCTTCTAGACACCTTTGCTTTTGATGTTTATTACTCTTATTGAGATGTCATTTTTTCCCTCTCTAAAGGAGGAGAATTTAAGGATTACAACACTACAACACATCCTAA
This sequence comes from Sequoia sempervirens, assembly GCA_007258455.2. Taxonomy (NCBI): domain Eukaryota; kingdom Viridiplantae; phylum Streptophyta; class Pinopsida; order Cupressales; family Cupressaceae; genus Sequoia; species Sequoia sempervirens. Next base: position 113,119,362 of record VDFB02049217.1, on the reverse strand, counting down.
GACTACTTCTAATTCACATTTGGTGGATGAGCTAGGTGTGCCTATAAAAATGGCTTCTACTTTAACTATGTTGGTGGATCTTGATAGATTGATCTTAGCATTGGCTACTACTATTGAATGAACAAGACAACTGAGGGGGGGTGAATCAGTTGTAGCAAATTAAAACTTCAAAACCCTCAACAATAATAAAATCCACATGCATTCATTAAACCCTTATTTTGCTAAAGTGATAAACATGAAGTGCAGATAAAAAAATTGAAATAACAACACCATACAAATGAGAACACAAGATTTACATGGAAAAACTAATGAGGGAAAAACTACAGTGAGGATTAGCTCGCAATATAAGTAATTTCAAAATCGATACAAGGGATCACTACCAGAATAGGACACACTATCCAAAAAGGATCATAGCCAGGGCTCACTACCATAGAAAGAAAACAAGAAGATAGCAGATAAATGTTACATAGAGAATAAATTATCAATGCAACAAGTAATCCACCAAAAATTCTCCAACACTTTCATAGCCTTGCATGAAATATTTCAGATGCCTTCAGCTCACTACCTTTAGGAATCCAACACTTTAAATTTCGGACACCTTCAACTCACTGCCTTCAAGAAAATGATAGTTTTCAATAAGGGATTATATTTTCAAGCAATTCATTGTAAAGAAATTTTACACCAAGGAATTCTTTTGAAAGAATTCACTATGTTGAAAATTAGAGAAGCTTGATTGCCCCCCCTTATGATGATGTGTGCTACAAGGAGGAGCACATTGAATCCTAAGGAGAGAAAGGAAAGGTAGAGATGTTGTGGCATGCAACAAATAGAAAGATGTATTCGTGGTATGTTTTCACACACACGAGGGATAACACATTGAAACCACAACATCAAGAAGCAAATAGATAGAGACAAAAAAATCAAGAGATAGGGGATCTAAGAATTCAAGGTCAAAATTGTTCATAAATATAAATAGATAGATATAATATATAGTAAATGAATTTTCATCAATCCAAAAATTTCTCAGAACATGAAGGACACATAAAAAAAAAGTGAATAAAAATTTGGTCATGGAAGAAGCCCTAAATGGCCCCAATTCTTTGCATTGTTCCCAATATCGAAAAGAAATATTACAACACAGAAGAATGATGACACAAATAGAATAAATGCATGAAATATTTATGTTCCTATATCCAAGTACCTAGAAGGGTAGCAAGGGTCCTCTAGGAAGGATAAAAAACATAAAAATACAAGCATGGGGGAACACAAACATACAAACAAATCAAATCAATAGATGTAGAAGAGGCACGACACTAGTCCTCATTAACCAATAGGTCATATTGTTCCCAATATAGATCATTATAAGGAGAGATAGGATGTTCCTACAAGGGTAGGATGGTGAGGGTAGTACCCTCCAACTCACCTACAATAAGAACCAAGGAAGAAATACTCTCAAGGTCTTCTTCATCGAGTTCGTATGAAGAAAATTTCATCGATCTTGTAAAGATTGAGGATAGAGCCAGGATATCATCCACTTAGTTGAAAATGTACTTTTAAGGAGTGCCTTGTGTCAACTTAATGGTGGAAGGACAAAACATCTGAGAGTCACTACTTCCCTCAAGAAGAGGGGCAATGACTAACTCAAGGGAAGCAGAGGTTGTCTCCGTCACAAGGACAGTGCAATCCAAAATAGAACTAGCCTCAAAATAAGGAAAACCCTTCTTACAACCATCATGTGAAGTGAGGTCATCCTCCAACTTACGCTTCAATAGAGTATGCGAGATCCCACGGAAGAAGAGAAAGAAGAGGAAGAAGAAGATAGAGCCACAAAAGACACCACCTTTGTATTAGACGTATCAACGGGCTATGATAAATGAGGAATATAGGAGGGATATCAAAAGAGGAGGCTCCATGGAGGGAGTGATGAAGACCTACACGATTTTTGGGTGAGCATCATCAGGACCCATCGGAGGAGCTGGAAGCAAAATAGAAGTGATGGGAACTAAATCAAGAACAATAGAAGGAAGTAGAGCACTAGAAGAAGATGAAAAATAGATGCAACTAGCTTCCCCTCTATCTTCTATGAGGTAGCATGTTCTGTAGCTAGATCCCTTCACCTGCGCTTGTGCTCATGTGAAAAAAGGTTATGTTAGTTGCTAGCATTGGAGGACACAACCTGAGAAGAGGTCATAGCCTACTACTCAACTACAGGATTATCCTTTAGAACCATTTCTAGTTGAAGGGTGGTTTCGTGAGTAGTAGGAGGAGGATGCATAATAGCATAAATGGAAATAGAAGGAGAAACATACACAAGAGATTTGGTGGTGGCCCTCTTCCCATTCCCTACCTAAAAGGAAGGTGAAGGAACAATCAAAGGCTGTGAAGGTCAAGACATGGGAACAACCCCATTGGAAATCTTCCCCTTTCCTTAAACAATGGGTCAGAGAATCATGGGTAGAATAGGCAACTAAAAAGCTTGACACTTTATCTTTTTCCATGTGACACCATCACACTCCCCATGCAAGGCACAAGAGTGAGAATCAAGGATTCCACCACGGGTCGAGAAGTACAAGCAGGAAAATTAGAATATGTAGAAGGAAAAGGCTCTAAAGCATGAAAAATTTCTCCTTCCCTTTCAACAAGGCCAAAGAAAAAGCTTTATATTATGCTTTCAGAGAGGCTTTCATAGAAACAACATAGGGAGACATAGGAAAAATAACCTTCAGTATTGAGCCCCCAATCTTATATTTAACATAATATTGATACAATAAATCTCCCCTTGGAGGGAAAGGTCCAACTGATGTCAGCCAAAAGTGATCCAAAGAGAAGCCCCCATGTGACACTAGTGGTTTGTAGCCAGTATCATTAACCACGTGCACAACACCCTCATGGGGGAACTTTAAGAATTTATGGATTATAAAGGAACCACCATTCATAGAGGCCAACCATGGAACTCCTAGCATAATTTTGAATAGGTTGGACTCTAGAATTACAAGAAATAACACAATAACAGCCTTGGGTCCTACCAAAACTGATAAAGAAATGGTGCCCATAGGGGCAATAGAAAGTCTATCATGAGTATGGAGAGTGTCCTGCAACTCTTTTTATTTCTCCTTATTTAAACTATTTATGAATAAGGTTTCCTCCATTATCATATTCACCCAAATCGTCAAATCGACCATGACACTAGTCACGACATTACCATTCATTTGAGTGGGAACACACAATGGGGAAGGTTGTAAGGAAGCTAAGGTACCAGAACAACTTCCTACACTAATCTTGAGAGGAGAATAATGAAAACAAATCTTTAATATTTACAAAAACTTAAACATAAATAAACACAAATATTATGCATACCACAAAAAAATTATTTACATGGGGAAAAACCTTTCAAGAGAAAAACCCCACATTCTAAAAGCCACCCAATATATTATTCAGAAACCACAAAGATTACAATATACTTGAAGAGAAAGCTTCTCATAGGAGTATTGTTTCATGTATGAAGGTGTTTTCATTGATGCCAATTGCTTAACTGGTTGTCAACTAGTTTTTTTTGTCATGGAAGTTGGTTTTTGGTTGTATATGTCGAGGATATTGAGAAAATTGTAATAAAGAAGGTTTTAGGAATTTTGTGTGTGCTCCAGGATATGCTCTGGGATATGCTTTATATTGTCTCTATGATTTTGATTTCTTGACATATTATTCAAGGATTTTGGTAGTTGTTGTATCCAAAATTTGAGTCTCTAGATTGTTGTGCAATATGAGATATCTTCACTAGTTATGCCTTCATAGTTTTTGTGTATCTGGTTGAGGTCCAGGAGAAGTGTAGTTGCTCCAAATTTCTTCTTGTTTGGCTTTTATGACTTGTATATCTAAGGATAAGTTAATGAGGTCATGTTCAAGTAAAATTTATTGTCTAAAAGGGTTGGATCAAGTTAAGGTTGCATGTGCTTAATTTATTTATGTGTTTTACACTAGAGTTGGATGACCTTGTGATAAACACTACTCACAAAGTATATGGAAGCATGAAGAAGTGTGTTCGGACTTATTTAGGTCCTCAATAAGTATGTGGTTGGGTCACCCTCATTCTAATTCCACTATAGAATGTTTTGGTGCTGACCTAATTTGAATTTTTAAATAGAAATGGTGAGTGGCCGACCTTGGATAAGATTCAAGAATGAAGACAATATAAATATGAGTCGAGATAGTAATGAAAAGGGAATGAATGCATGCAATATAGATAGATGCGAAATAATGTGTATGATGTGAGTTTGAGTAGTTAAGTGAGAAATTTAAGTGGTGAGTTTCTGGAAGTAGTGAGCTGAAGGTGTACTCTATCATCCAAGCATGTCTGCAAGTGTGTGAGAAAATTATGGTGGAAATCTCCAGTGCACTAAGATTTTTCTTCTCTTTATAACAAATCTCTTCTATCTTCTTTGTAATTCAGTGGCAGTGAGCCCTTCGAGTGGTTAACCCTCATTAGATGTAGTGAGTCTTATTTCAGACTATAAGTCCTATTTTGGTAGTGAGCCTTTCTGGAAGTGAGCCTTTGTATTCAGTTTTGATATTCTCTATATTGTGAGCTAATCCTCATTGTGGTTTTTCCCTTATTAGTTTTTTCACATAAATCTAGTGTTATTGTGTATATGGTTTTACTTGTTTTAGTTTATGCTTCTGCACTTAATGATTAATCACACTAGTAGAGTAAAGAAATTATGAATGATCATTAATCTAACCTCTAGTGGAATTTTTAAAGGTTAAAATTTCTAGAACTGATTCACCCCCCTCTCACTTGTCTTGTTCAACAATTGGTATCAAAGATTGGTTCCTTGGATAAGAGCTTAACCGCTTAAGGAAGGTCTGGGATGGTGAGCAAGATCACTATTGAGATCCCTAGGTTTAATGGGACTAATTATGCCTTTTGGAAGACTAATATGGAAGGATACAAATGGAATATTGTGGATATGATGTTAAGAAAGCTTATAAGACTGTATACATTTCCCCCACTAATGGTTCGAGTACTGCTAATGAGATCAAGGCACATGAAGTGATAAATAAGGAAAAGTTCATTCTAAAGAATAGTATTTCACATTCTAAATTAATTAAAGATCGAAATATGAAGATTGCTAAAGAGGTTTGGGATACATTGGAAAATATTCATGAAGGAGATGAAAAGATAAAAGAAGAAAAGTTGCAGAATTTGGAAGCATAGTTTGAGATCCTGCATATTTTTGAAGACAAGAACATTAAATCCTATGTGCAGAGAGTGGATGAGCTGGTATGTGGATTGTGAGGACTTGGTGAAATGGTGGAGGAACCCAGAATGGTAAAGAAGATTCTTAGAACTCTCCTTGTGCATATATTGAAAAGGTATCTACTATTGAGGAATTTGTAGATAATAAGACCTATACTAAATATCAGTTGTTGGGTACTTTATCATCATTTGAAATGAGAAATCCTAGCTAGAGAAATGGATCAAAGATAAAAACTAATTTTAGGGATACAAAGGGTGAAGATCTGGATGAAGAAAACTTTGATGAAGTGGAAGCTAACTTTATAAGAAGGATGAAAAAAGGGCTTTGGTAAGTATCAAGTTAAGTTACCTTTCAAATGCTTTAGTTGTTGAGGTATTGTTCATTATGCTTCAAGATGTTCAGAAAGAGCTAAGAAGAATAAATTTAGAGAAGTCAAAGAAAATAAAGGAAATATGATCAAGAGTGTATTATGTGAATGAAGATGTTGGTATTTCTAATGAAGAATCTAATTATGGAGATTTTGATGATAATGAATACTTGTTTTTTGGCCATAAAAGATGAATCTAATCCTACCAATACTAAAAGATCTGTGAAGGAAGGTGCTCTATAGAAAATTGAAGATACTAAGATTTCTACTCTTCATTCTAAATAGGAAAAGAACTACTAGGTTGTTGAAAATGGTTGTTCACATCACATGATCGGTGATAAAAGTAAGTTTGTTAAACTTGAAAAATAAGATGGAGGCTTAGTTAAGTTTGGAGATGATATTGGTGCTAAGATTTGTGGGATAGGTTCAATTAGTTCTAATGGTAGACATAATACAGATGGTGTCTATTATGTCAAGGGTTTAAGACATAATCTCTTGAGTGTTGGAAAGATGTGTAGCAAACGATATAATCTTGTGTTTGAGGATGAGAAATGTGAAATAAGGAAAGAATTAAAAACAATAATTTTTGTTGGAAAGAAGTCTAAAGGAAACATTTATCAACCTAAGGGTGCTTGTTGTTCCCTTACCACACATGCCCCATTCAAAATGGGGATCCCCTCCTCCCTTCACCTTGTCAAGTCATTTTTTGTCACCAACTCATTTTTTGTACCCCCATTTTGGTGTCCCAAATGGTCAATGAGCCTAAAAGTGTCATATTAGGTTGACCATGTGTTCTCCCAACAAAATTTTCTAAGTCCTAGGCCCTCGGGGAGTTCCCTTAATAGTTTACCTTTGCAAAGCATCCTTGGGGCCCTTCGGGTCCGTCATGGTGGGTTTCCCTTGGAGGATTTCCTTGCTGCATTCACCTGTAAAAATGTCTGAAAGGCTTTGTCTTATCATGGCCCAGGGCCCGCCACCTTAATCATCATTCTCATGTTTCTGAAAGTTCAACTGACCATCCTTCATTTGTATCAATCCTGGTCTGCCAAATCTCCCTTCTCGAGTTTCTGTTATGCGCTAGCCTTTCAAAAATGGCCATCCTCTATCAAATTTCCATCCATTGGACCACAAGGTTTTCTTCACTGGTGGCTTTCCATTAAACACTTCAAGTGGCTATCTACCAATGTCTTCCCAGCCTTCAGATTCCCACCCGCCTGTAGCCGTTTTCGAATTTCAAATTTGCCAACTTTTGGGATATCGTACATGCATTTGTTAATGGTATTTAATGCCATAAAATTATATAAATAGGCCAATTTGACCTATCATTTTCACATGTTAGGATATCTAGAGAAAATTAGAGTGATCCAGAGCAGTCATGATACACCACCCTCGAGCCTGTAGTCTTCCTTCACCGGTACTTTGCATCTATTAGTGGTTTCATCATTCTCATTCACTGGGTTCTGGTGGTAAGTTGGTCGTCCACCCTCCTATTATGATTTTCTATGATTTGTGCAAGAATAATGGATAAAAGGGATGAAAAATGAATACATTTGATAGAGAAAAATGAGGTGTTTCAAACCCATGTGGCAGAATTTTAAGAAACCTTCATGAATCACCCTTAAAGCACTAATGAAACATCACTCCCTCGATGTCATTCTTTGGTCAGGGAATTTGTGACTCTCGGACCTGCTCACTCCCAATTTTGTCACTTACATGAAAAACAAAATGAATTGTCAAGCGACGAACCTACCTCTCGAGCCCACCATGGTGGGGATACTTCCATCCTTTGCCATTGGAATGCCATCTTTTGAACTAAAATGAAGTGGAGTCCTTCACATGGCTTGGGTTTATTTATATGTGATTTCGTCCCTAGGACACTGCCCATCATTCGCCATTTCACACAAAATTCTAGCTCCATCCATCTGGCCTGCGGACCCCATCCTTCCATTCACTACTCAACATTGAAGTTGAAATAACCTTACCAAGTACCCTATGGGTTCTGGGTCACAAACTTTCGTTTGCAGACCACCGTGATGATATCATTGTATCTCATAGGTTTTTGGTGGCTATCTTCCACTCCCCGAGCTTTGGTCATCCTTTGGCTACATGAGTGAAAACAATAAAACTCAAGTGTCCCCAACCTTTTACGGATCATACCTGTCAGACTTCCACTGTTGGGACTCTGTCCCATCCTAGCTGTTGCAAAAGGGAGAACTACCTTCGCCTTCCCAGCATCCGGGACCTGGTCCTTCATTGGCTGATGAACTCCATTCAACAAAAGCAAAGAAAACATATAGGCCAGGCCTCCCACTAGACCCGTTCCCTCAGACTTCCTCCAACGGACCTCCGCTCACTATCTGCTATTTCCAACAGTGATCCTATAATAGCTTCCCACCTTCTCTGACCCAAAATGCTAAAACAATCAAATAATTATGTTGACCGCCTCTCAAACCTGTGGGTCCTGCCCAGCGAAACCCCGCCCCTAGAGTGCCATCTTACCAGAGTCGTTCCAAATGGAAAAGTCCAGACGGCTATCACTCCTCTAGATTATGATCACCTAAATGATGACCTAAATTCCCTCCAATCGCCAAACAAACTTTGACCCACATGCCAAAATAGGGCATGGTCCTCACTAGACCTTCCAATTTGACCAAGTCCCAAGGTGGATTGAACCTTGCGTACCGCCCTGCCCTATTTTCCCTACAAAATAGCCATCTAACCAGAGAAGTCTGACCTCTAGGGCCCAAACCATTTGAATTCCCTCCTATGAGCTGTTAAATGAAAACTTGGATTATTTGTTATATTTTTCAAATGTTGAATTATCCAATCTAACTCCGCTTGCATGGATTTGGCTAACATTTTGTGCTTTCATGGTTGATTATGCTCACCTTGCCTCTATTTGTAGAATATATGGAATCAAGTGCAGGACCCTCAGGGTAAGTCGCAGAGAAAGACAAAAGGAAGAAAACAGGCAAAGCTCCTCATGGAAAAGAGGACAAAGAAAAAATGAAATACCAGTTCCAAGGGGAACCATTGCAATATAAAGTCACCATAGATTGGAAGGAAGTCTCTAACACCAACATAGGACATGTAGACATCAATGAATTCACATAAAGGGTTAGGATCATCCCTAAGACAAAAAACACAAGATTGATAAGAAGCAGTGGGATAGCCAAAGCTGCAGGTTTTCCTCCCACTCTTGTCACCCCCAAACTAGTAATGGCTTGTAGGGAGGCATACCAGTCGGAGACTAGAAAAATAGTGGACAAGGATGGAAATGTGCTAGCTGACATGTCAACCCAAGCAATAACTAAGACCTTTCATATTCCTACCTTCAGGGAGATGGAATTTCTAACCATAGAGGAGTGCAAGTAAATGTGGGACAAAGACCCAATTAAATGCAAGAAGCTTATAAATCAACATTGGCTCAAGGAAAAGAGGGGCAGTACTGCAAAGGTTCCCCAAGAGCTCTTTTGTAGTGACTTTTATGAAGACTACCATGATCTGGTAACCCTGCTAAGTAGAGTAATGGGCCTTCCTACTACGACCTACTCTCAAGAATGGATATTCTACTTTGTTGAACAGATTCTCCACGGAAAAGAGGATACCACATTCTACTAGGGAGGGATAATACGTGATTTCTTTCATGAGTAGTTCAAGGCTATCAAAAAGACCTCCAAATTATACATAAAATCTTACCTAGTCTATTCCTTAGCCAAACGTAGGAAATATAGTGGCTTATTCAGAGCTCCGAATGAAGAACAAGGAAGGGAGCTGAAAGTCTATGATAGGTACCCCCAGTTGCAATACATGAACTACAAGGGTGACTACTGTAGGGTAAATGATGCTTTTATAGGTCGTATCATCAAATTTCTTGGGGATGACTTTGATATGTGAGTCTCCCATAGTTCTCATGATTTCCTTAAACAATATGACTTTTTGTTTATTTAGTATTTGAAGTTTACATACATTCGTGTAGAAGGCTTCTCAGAAAGACCAAACAAGTTTCCCTGGTACCCCAATGATTGGATAATATTGTTGGAACTTTCTTGACAATTGTGACAAGTGCACACCCTCTTAAGCAATAAACATCTAGTAGGGATTTCTTATCCCCTTTCTTTTGGCCAGGGGATGCACGAGCTCCATACTTCCCAATGTGCCCAAAACTTAGAAAAGGAATTGGCCGAGTATCATTTCAAACTCCACACAACCTAACCACAGATGGATCCCTATGGCCACATCAGGAAGGCACTCAGGCATGAATACACCCATCTTCATAGCGTTGAAATTTTTTGGGCCAATTGTAAGGATGAATATGAGGTGCAAATGAGGGACTACATGTGGATGACCACATATTTTGTGAAAAGGGTGAACCTGTTCCCAGTGCCTGATAAGGTAGAAGAATATGAGAGCACAGTGATAGACCCCCAGTATGATGTAGTTTCCAATCTGCAACTTTTGATAATTGATTGGGACGAGCAAGAGGTTGATGACCTTGACATTCTGACCAAGCCCATCGAGGCCCATACAAAAGAATGGATTGATGGGAAATTTTCCCGATTGAAGCAAGAAGGGGTCAAAAATTAGCCAAGTGGAATAGATTGTGGGGTAACTATTGCATCAACAAGCAAAAATTCGAAGTCCCCTACACTCACTCACTCAAGGAAAAGGAAGGAGAGTGATGAGTAGCAGTCCAATCCAAAAGTGTATGCTAGAAAGGCCTCAGAAGGTGAGCCTTCCAAGAAACACAAGAAATTAGGCAGTGTCATTGAAATTCCTATTATACAAGAAGATCCACTCCATGAGGTTGAGGATATGGAGGCTGATCAACCCAAGCTCCCATCGGCTATCTTCACTATTTTTGTTCTTCCACTAACTTTTCAAGCCATGGTGGCTACCTCCCGACCTACAGTGCACATCTCAATCCACCTTGCCTCTTCTTCCCCAACTAGGAAAATCATGAAGGTTGATTCTTCTTCCACCACCACCTCTCCACTTTCTTCTGCTTCCATGTCACCAACCACATCCCTTCCACTAGTGACATCAACAATACCTATACCAATACTCTCACTTCTAGAAGCATTCTCAAAGCATATGCAGAGTGTCCCCTCTAAATTTTTTGAAATGTTGATGAATCCAACCATCTAGGCTACCCTGCCACAGGTTCTCGCCAACATTCCTATCTCAAAGCCTCCAACTGAACCACCAGAGATGAGAGACACAATGGAAATATATGAGGAGTTGGAGAGACAAGAGAGGGAACCCACAAAGGAGTTGGAGGAGAAAGTAGACGACTACCATGAGCATCTAGAACATTGACATCTACAAATTGATAAGGTAGTCTATGAAGGAGAGGAGACCGAATATTCTGATGACGATGAAGAAAAGGATGCCAACACTAAATTCATTATAGAAACATTTGATGTCAATTTTGAAGAAGAGTTGGCCCGACAACTGAAGGATGTTGGAGAAGAAATGGAAGGACCACCTCTTGAAGAAGAAGAATAGGAAGATGACATAATGGAAGATAGCACTAAACTTCCAATTGGTGAAAAAGAAGAAAACCCCAAGCAAAGGGAGTAGGTACCTCTCTCATAGGAGAAAGAACAAGAAAAGAAAGAATATGAGGATGTTCCACCTCCACGTGAGGAAAAGAAAGATAAAGAAGAGGATAAGCTCGAAGAAGAGGCTAAAACCCACAAGAATTCAGAGACTAAGTAGCCTGAGGGGCATGGGCATGAAGAAGAAAAGGAAGAAAGAGATACTAAAGGGAAAGATAGCCCCAAGGAGCACATGCCCACTAAATCCCCCATCAAACAAATGGTATTCATCTAGAACTCCGATGAGGAAAAAGGAGAAACAAGGATAGAGAAACAAGCTCTCAAAGATAAAGAGATTGACATCGGGAAGGATGAAGAGTAAGGTGATTGTGAATCAACCAGAGAAAAGTCCTCAATTCCTAATTGGTTGGAAAGGAAACTAGAGAAGAAAGCTCCTACCCTGAAGGATCCAAGAACAAGATTGGAGGCCATATTGGCTTGAGCTCAGATTAGCACTAAGAAGGAGAAGAAGCCTAAAATTGGATCAAAGGTGACAATGGATGCCTCTTGATCTAGAAAAGTGCAAGTAGCTATGCCAGTGGTGGGAGAAGAGGGAATAGGCTACAACGTCTCCACCATTGACTTGGGAGCTTCTTCAAGAGAGTAGAAGATGGATCACCTTCAAGAGTCTATTTCCATAGTGGTGCATTTAATACAACAAGATAAGATCTCCAAGGATGAGCTCAAGGCACAAGTGGCTAATTTGATAACCTACATTTAGTAATGGTTGTCAGTAGAAGAGCTCCCTACTACATCTTTGGCCCTGCGCAACTGCTATCCAAGGAGCAGGTCAACAAGCTTAAAAAAAGGAAGAGATTGGCTAAGACCATGGAAGAATGGTTCTAGTAGGTCCTATATGTTGGAAACATGGGCATCAGTCGTGCTGTTAGGACAATAAACAAGTTCTTGGAGGTACAAAAGTCTCTTGAGGGCACAAGTAAATTTTGTATGGACTTCTCAAGGATATATGGATCTACTTACTTGAAAATTAAGGCCATCCTCAAGCTGCCAAAGAAAACTTGGGAAAAGGAGCTTGCATTTAAGGCAGCTGTTCATTGGCTTGTGGATATGTGGAAGCTAGACTTCGAGAACCAAAAGGAAAAATTGGAGCAGGTACTCTTCAAGGTGGATCTAGATATATATTGGGCTAGGGATGTTAGGGAAGATTGCATTCAATATTTGAAGCTAATGACGGGGTTTGATATGCCTATCGTTCAAATTGATCCAAAAAAGGTAAGGCCGCATTTCCATAAGAATATGGAAGATGGAATGACAAGCGAGGTCACTACAGATTTCTTGAGTTTTTCTTCCTAATCCCTCGCCCAATCTAAACAATTTAGAGATCACACTACCAAGTATGACGAAGATTGGGAAAAGCTCATTGACGTGTCCAAGCAATGGAGTTACCAGGTGCTACAATATGAGATCATGGAAGCTGAGAAGCTCTAGCCGCTGATTTTGAAGTTCATGGAGTATGTCGCTTTGAAGAAGTAGGAAGGGAACCCTATTATTGATGAAGAATTCCTTATAGAATAGTTGCAACAAAGGAAATTAGTAAAAAGACAAAATGCTACAGTACTACCACTAGAAGATAAAATAGGGAAAGGGACAAAATATATTTTAAATTGTAATATATTTGGGAGGTAGGTAGAAAGCTAGTTTGTAGTGAATCTTGGTCACACAATAAAAATCCATCTTGTCCATCCATTCTAATTTTTGGACACTATAAATAGGGGGTCTCCTCTCATTTTCAAAAGAGAGTTGAGTTGTTGTAAAGACATGCTACACAAATTTTAATAGAAATACATTGAATTTGGTGGATTTATGAGTTTCTTTGCATGTTTCATGATTCATCTCCCCTATTTAGATGATTTAGTTAGTTTTTCTTTGTTTTTTTTCATTGTCTTAGATTGCTTTGATAGAATTAGTAATGCTTTTCAATCGTTGTGTAGATTTTTGCTATGTTGATGCCTTTCTTGTCCATACTTTTTGTTGTTTACTAATGGTAGATAGCTATGTAAAGTTAGTCTGGACTTAAATTCAAAGTTGCTCCAAACTTTTATCTTTGTTCATGCATGCATATGGTGAATGAATGATAAAACATTTGAAGTCCTTAGAAGATAGCAAAAATTTCATGATACTGTGATTTTTTGGTTAAGTGAAATTATGTTTGAAGGAAGTTTTCCACAGTAGAACCCTCCATGATCACTATTCATAGTTAGTTTCAGATCTAGGAACCTCTTCTCTTCCCTACTCTTTCATTTTTTTTTAATGAGTGACCTATGTTAAGGTTCATTGCACATTGTAAAGCCAAATCTTAAGATAGAATAGGAGTTTATGATTGTTGTTCGAACTTGTAGCAGAATGCACTTTAACTTCCATTTTAGAAACTCCACCTCATGATTCACCTCATATCTAGCTAAGCACGTAAATCTACCCTATGATTACCAACAAAATCACATTGAACATCAAATGAATAATTCAATGCAAGTCATGACTTGACACCTGAGAGACCTTGGAGTGATTTTCAGCAACTTGTTGGAAATTTCCTTTCAAGAGAGGTCGTGCACCTATGCACTACCTATGTTGAGAAAGTGTTCAAAACACCACATCAATAGAACTGGAGCTAGAAGGAGGGAATTTGAGCTAAGTTGGATTCAAGTGATTCAGTCTCCCCTAAGAGGTTGTGAAGAGTTTTAAGGTCGACACCAAACGCAGGGGAATTCTAAGAACTACAACCTCCTACAAGGGCAAGAAGTACTAGGAGGGAGGACACAACCTCTTCTTTTTCCTCCATCCCAACCACTTCACCTTTTCCCTTTCCTCCTTATTCCTTCCATTCACCTCAAATTCAATAGACTTCACCTTCATCCATTCCGCCCAACCATGCCAAATTGCTTTTCCACCTCTTATCTCCTGCAACCAAGCGGCTTCCACTTCCCCTTCCCTCCAAGTCCAAGGTGTATTCCCAACTGTCGTGGCCCAGGTATAGCCCTAGGTTGTTGTTCCCTAGAAGGTGCAACCTCAAATTGTTGTTCCCCAACAACAAGTACTGCCTTTGCCTCCCCTCATGGCTTGGTTAGCGCAAAATCCTTCTCTGTTGCACTTTAATGCCTATCATGATATGCCCAAGAATCCTGAAAGCTTCTGCATGAAGTTCAATCCTCGTGACCCACAAAGGACAACAGACAAACACATTAAGATATTTGAAACCATGCTCAAAGATATGCAGATAGCTCATGAGGATGTGGTAGGTAGGCTCTTTCCATATTCATTAGGGGAAGAAGTTTTCTATTGGCACATTACTTCAACTTGCCAAGGGGGTCCATTACTTCATGGGATCTTCTGATGAATGCTTTCTTGCAGAAATACAAAATTTTGATCAACCCTTCAAAGTTGTACTGACAGTTTATGTCTGTCCACAGGGAAGTTAATGATCCAATCAGCTCTTTCAATGATCATTTCCATTGCGCTTACATGAGAATTCAAACCCCTTATACTCTCAATGATGCTACTGTTCTACCTATCTATTACACAACATTGGATAATCTTACTTCAACATTGGTAAAGAGAATACGCCTACCTCCTGCCACATTGGTGGAGGCCTATTCAAAGGAAATCATTGCCAGTACTAATTTGGGATAGAATATTTATGGTCTGTTGCCCTCTTTAGGTCCGGTCGCTTATCTGATGCAAGTTCAAGGCCTCAACCAAGAATTTTCTCATCATACACCTCTTATGAACTAGGTACCACAATTGCCTATAGTTCCTCCTCCGGGATAGCCCTTAAACCAAGCACATCCCATGCCTTCGTACTTGCAACCTTAGTCACAACCGACTTATTCCTAAGTTCCCCAACAATAGCAAGTATGTCAGCAACAACCCCAAGTGCCCCTATACTTGCAAGGGCCAGAATTTTGCTTACTTAGTAGAGTCAGCTGGTTGCTCCACCCATTTTTCTTCAGAATCAGGTATCACAACCTAGAAAAGTGGAAAAGGATTGATTGGATGAGCTGATAGAAATGATTCAGAAAATTTCCATGGAGATGACACACTTGAGGAGTCAGAACAGCTAGTTGCAAGCCTCCCAATGGAGTATCCAAGCTAATCTCAATCAAGACAATAAGGATAATTGAGACAATAGAGATGATCACCAAGACAACACCTCTTCTAGATAGAATTATGATAGAGGACAAAATTCAAATCAGAGTTTCGAGAGGAGACCTTCCCAGAGGAAAAATTGAATGTGGAACACGAGGCCCACCAATGGAGGTATTCCTACCCCTCTTGATAAACTGACCAACAATGAGAAGATCATCAGTGGGGTATACCTTGCAAAAGCTGCCTTATCTGGATGGTGTCAGATTCACAAAACAAACCAACATTTGGAATTGGACTACCTCGAGTTCCAAACAACAGTTGAGATTTTCCAGGTGGAGGTCCAAAATGTCGTTGAAAGAGTAAATTGTAGAGACATAGTCCTGTCTGAGCCTTATGTATCTTTTGTGCTCATGGTCAATCAAGCCCCATTCCCGAGAAATGAAAGCAATGAGCCTGAGGATGCAACTTCCTTTCTGAAGGCTGAAGAAGTAAAAGAGGTAAGTAATGGTGAATCCTTATCTCAGTTATTCAATTCAATAGATAATGGTCCCTTGGATGATGAAGAACCCCTTGAGGATGAAGTACATACATTCCATTAGAGAGCCACTATGTACTACTTAAGGAATAGACAAGTAGGGGGACCATTTACTACATCCACTCCACCCAATTATTTCACCACCCCACCAGGTCCAAATGGTAGCAACAATCTCAATCTTCCTCATGTGCCCACTCAATATTTCAACAAGGATAGGCCATTGAATCAGCCCCATAACTAGTCACAAAACTAGCCTCAAGGTCAGCCCCAAAATCACTCAATCCAAACAAAAACCCAGCTTGCTAGCTCTGTCGTAGGTAGGGCCTTTGAATCTAAAATTGAACAAATGGGTGAGTATTTCACTGAGGAGTTCAAGAAAGTTAAGATTAGCCTATCAGCCTTTGAAATACTCAAGGTCCCTACTGTAAGGCATGCATTCTTTAGGGAAATTAATGGAACTCCTTCCTGTAGAGCAACACAGGAAATACCAACCAAAAGGGTCACCTTTGAAGAACCTAGGCAGGAACCTGTAATCCATGAAATCATAGGGAAAAAGAAGGATGTTCCCTCCAATCATTCTATGGGTAAGCATCCCGCAAAAGAATCCGATCAAAACAATAGAAAAATTTCTAAAGATCAGCCCTCTAGATAGATCAAAGATAAGGCGGGTGATAAGAACATAGCCCAAGTAGCCCAAGTGGACACACCTACTGGCCTCTTCCAAGGTAGATTGGAAATACCAACCTTCCTCACTACCATCTGAATATTCAAGAATAATTTGCATAATTTCCTACTTGATTCAAGAGTGTTACAAAACGTTATGCCCCTAGTAGTCTGCAAGGCTCTTGGGATCACCCACACGCCTTCAAAAAGGAAAGTAACCTAGCTAGATAAAACAGAGATTAACATAGTGGGAGAGATGAATCAGTTTCCATTGCAGATTACTGTGGATCCAAGGATATAACAAATCATTGAAATACAAGTAGCTGACATCCCCGACACCTACGAGCTTATCCTTGGGTGAGATTTCACCTGAACACTAAATGTATATGCTGCAATAGATCATTCTCACCTATGGCTACCATGGAGAGGACTGCCAAATCAGATCTATATAGACCATGAACCCCGTGTGAAATACATGATCATAGAGTACAACACCAATGAGGTGTCGTTTGTTGAAATAGAGCTAGGAAACTATTGCCCCTTTACTTGCCATGGAGAATTTGAGCCTCATGAAGAACTAGCCACTAAAGTACTCTTAGTGCAATGCAGTTACCTAGCCAACTTAGCCCAAACACCTCAAAGTACCAAAATTTTGGTGGAATTAGATAATGAATCTTATGAAGATGATAACTTGGGATTGTTGGACGGTTTCCAAAAAAATTATGGAAAAGTATATACAAGATCAACTTATCCTAGGGGCCCAAATTAAATTTGAGGATCTCATGCTTCCAAATTGGTGCAGAATTCACAATGCTACCCACTTCAAGTTTGAATTTTTCCTGTGTCAAACAATAGTAGAGCATGTCAAGGGGTTAGTTGTCCCTTAGAAGGAAATGCCAAAGGAGATGCCAATAGAACTACCTGCTACTAATCACACCAAATTGACACATCCCCCAAAGGTCATGGAGGAAACCAACCAACCAAAGGGAAATGGAAGACTAGTTGGACCTGGTGTCAAGGAGCTTTCCAAGTTTTAGATGCTTCGATTTGATGAATCTAAGTCAAAGCAAGGAATCAATGTTGGATTCGAGCTCATCAGCCCAATGGGTAAGACCTTTCTTGTTGCCCATAGGGTTGCAGTTTTATTGCACTAACAATGTAGTTGAGTATGAAGCTCTAGTACATGGTCTTCTTATGGCCTTAAAGAAAAATGTCAAGATGCTACAAGTTTTTGGGGATTCTTAATTGCTAGTCAATCAAGTTAGAAAATTATACTCCTGCCATAATAGAAGACTAGCTAAATATAGACATAGGGTCTGGGATCTTCTAGAGGGTTTAGACGCTTTTAATATCCAACTAATCCCACACTCCTAGAATCATATAGCTGATGCTTTGGCTTGAGCAACCAACATGCTACAACCACTGTCCCTTTCGAGTCTCAAATGCTTCGCAGTTGAGTTGAAATCCACCCCATATGTTCCATATAATGTCACTCAATTTCAAGTCTTCAATGATGATAAGCACATCCTCGAGTTCATCATGAGCTCTGATGTCTTTTCCACCCAAATAATAGATGAAGCTGATCCAGAAGAAGTTGAATTGGCCATAGAAGGAGTTATCAACCTCAAGACTAACACAATTCCAAAAGGTATGGTTCAACTAGAGCGTATATTTAATTTGGATCAAATTAGAGACTAAGACCAACAAGCAAAGAAGGAATCCATCAATATAAAAAATGTTTTTATTGGCAAGGTGTGTACTACAAAAGAAAAGAAAGGGATCATTGACACTCTTCAAAAGTATAATGATGTGGTGGCATGGAGCTATGAAGATTTGAAAACTTATGATACCTCCATCATAACACACACCATCCCTCTCAATCTTGATGTGAAACCCTTCTGAAAAAGGGAGCATCCCATCAATGCTTTGTTGGAGTAAATCATTTACAAAGAAGTACAAAAACTATTTTCAACAAGGATTATCTTTCCAGTTCGACACTCTACATAGGTAGCCAACTTGGTCCTAGTTAGGAAAATGAACGGAGAAATCATACTGTGCGTGGACTTCCACAATCTGAACCAAGCCTCAGAAAAGGATAATTACTTGGTGCCTTCATTGGATGAGGTACTGCAGATTGTTAATGGTTCACAAATGATGTCCTTTGTTGATGGCTATTCTAGGTACAATTAGGTGATGGTGCAATATGAATATCTCCATAAGACAACGTTCACCACCAAGTGGGGCACCTTTTCCTATAGACAAGTTCCATTTGGGCTCATCAACACTGGCACAACCTTCCAGTAGGCTATGGACATCACATTCAAAGGTCTGATCATAAAGTGCATAATCATCTACATGGATTATTTGATGATGTTTTCAAAGAAGTAGAGTGATCATGTCTTTGATTTGTGTAAAGTCTTCCAGAGGTGTCGAGAGTTTGGGGTTTCCCTTAACCCTAAAAATGCATCTTTGGAGTTACTAAAGGGAAGCTGCTCAGACATGTTATCTCAAAGCAAGGCATCTCCATTGACCCAGAGCGCATTCATTCCTTATTGAAGATTTAGCTGCTAGGTAGCAAGAAAGAGCTCAAATCTTTCTTCGGAAATATTAACTTTGTACAAAATTTTATTATAGGCTTTGCTGAAATTGTCAAGCCACTCAATGCCATGCTGAAGTAGAATGCCAAGATCGAATTGACTCCCAAAGCGAAGAAGGCCTTTGAAGAAATTAAAAAATAAATTGTTGAGGCACCAGTGCTAGTCAGTCTAGACTATCTGAAGCCTTTCTGCATTTATTCATTGGCTTCAGATCATTCATGTGCCAGTATTTTGACCTAGAAGGACAATGAAGGGAATGAGCATCTGATTTCCTTCATGAGTGCACCTTTGATGTTGAACTAAGATACCACAATGTGGAAAACCAAGTGTATTCCCTTGTTAGAAGAGTGAAGAAGTTTAGAAATTACCTCTTATGCAATAAGGTATTCACCATAGTTCCTGACCGAGCAGTAAAGACATTGCTTATGGAAAATGAACTGGGCGAACAAAGAGAAAAATGGGTCACGTTGCTGCAAGAGTATGATATGGAAATTCAACTAATGAAGTTGGTGAGAGGAAAAGCACTTACTCAAATTATTGTTGAGGCAGCAATAGACACAAGACCTAAACTCATAGTGCAACAATACCATCTTGAAGATCTTTCCCTAGGGGAGTGGTATGAAGACATCGTTCATTATTTGTTGAACCACAAGTTCCCACCCTGTTTGTAATTGAGAAAGTAGCATCTACAAATTCTTAGTTATTCCCAAGTAGAAGGTATAGATTTTAAAAAGAGTTTTTCTCTAGTGTCCAGGATGGAAGCTATCAAAATGATTTTGTCATTTTCTGCTCACAAGGATTTTAAATTTTATCAGATGGATGTAAAGTCCACATTTTTGAATGGTAAGTTGGAAGAAGAGGTCTATATGGAACAACCAAAAGGGTTTCAATTGTTAGATCAACTAGATATGATCTATAGATTAAATAAAGCTTTATATGGATTGAAGTAAGATCCTAGAGCTTGGTATATAAGGTTGGATAGTTACTTGACTCAACAAGGTTTCAATAAGGTACAACAAATAGTAATCTTTATTTCAAAATTGAAAATGACAAAATCTTGATAGTTGTATATGTTGATGAAATTATCCTTGGAGGAAATGAGATCATGTGCAAGATGTTTGCTGAAGAAATGCAAAAATAATTTGAGATTTCTATGTTTGGTGAGATGAATTTATTTCTTGGGCTATAAATCAATCAAATAGAAAAAGGGATTTTTATTTCACAGTCAAAGTATGTAAAAAAAATGTTGAAGAAGTTTGGGATGGATGATTCCAAACTGGTATGTACTCCTATAGTGACTAGCTGTAAATTGAGTAAAGATGAGGATTCACCTAAGGTTGATTCGAGCAAATACAAATATATGACTGGAGGACTATTGTATTTAATTGCTACTAGACCTGATATCATGCATGCAGTTTGTCTTGTGGCTAGATTTCAAGAAGATCCTAGAGAAACACATGTTGTTAAGATAATATTCAGATATTTGAATGGTACTCTAGATTACGACTTATGGTATCCTAGGGATATTGATTTTACACTAAGTGCTTATACAAATGTATAATATGATGGTTGTGTTGATGGAAAAAAAAGTACAAGTGGCAATGCATTCTTTCTTGGTTGTAGATTGGTGTCATGGTTAAGTAAAAAGAAAGATTCAGTTTCCTTATCCACTATAAAGGTTGAGTACATTGCTACACACAATTTTTATGGATGAGATAGACATTGAAGGATATCAGAGTAATGTTTAATGATCCCTATGAATTCCTAGTCTAGATCTGCTCCAACGTGATAAAAAAAATCAAACATTAGTCAATAAACAAGTCTGTAACAAACATTCCCCATGAAATTCATTAAAAAACAATGAACAAGAAAACAAGATAGAAAATAGAATGGAAGCTATTGAAATCTTGTTCAAAACATTCAAACCAACATCCCATGGGGGAATTGGTTCTTCTTTGATGTGGAAAGAAGCCCTTTCCCAATTCCTTGATGAACTTGATGATGATTGTGTGCTCCTTGATGAAAATTGTCAATAACCTAGCTAAGATTGATGAAAACTATGAGAAATTGGATGAAAATGTGGATGAACTTTCTCAAATCTATAGATAGTAACCTTGCATGAAGTTCTAGATCCCAAATCAATAGAGAAATCCTCTATTTATAGGAAAGAAGGATGGAGGAATGAGAAATAGGAAAAATGTGGTATTAAACGTGAACCAATAGCATTGTGCCACTTATCAGCATGCTATTGAAGAGAGGTGGAGCACATTTTGAACAATGTGCATGTTAAATGTATGTAGGTAGAATTTGAAATTAAAAAGATGGCTTGTGGAGGAAGAGTTGTAAGATGAGTTAATGACAATTTGGCTCAAGAAAAAGGACATGTAAGAGACTTAAATGCCATGTTGGAGGACAAAGTACTTTGGGAGGGAGATTTCAAATTGGTAGAATATTCCAAACATATTCCATTTTTGAATGGAAATAGAGGAATTAATAAATAAAATAAATTGATTTACATGTGCAAGTTGAAAAAGCTAGAGGATTTGAGGATTAGTGTTAGGAGTTAATTAGGATTTAATTAACTTAGATAGAATTAGTTGATATGCCATTTGATTTAGATTTTTAGATTTATTTAAATCAAATGAGACGATATTTGGGAGGTTAATGATTTAATTAAATAAATTTGATTTGTTCAATTAAAAGCGATGACTTTAGGATTTAATTAAATAAAATGATTTATTTAATCCAAAGAGGAATATTAGGATTTAATTAAATAAAATGATTTATTTAATTAAAAGAAGAATTATAATTTAATCAAATAAAGTTGATTTATTTAATCAAAAGAGGAATCTTGATGAATTAATTAAATAAGGATTATTCAATTAATTGGTTAGTAAAGAAGTGATTCAGGAAGAATTGATGTTAGTGAATTAGGATCGAGTGCATGATATCAATTAGGATAATTTGAACATCTACATTTTTTCCTTCTTTCAAGCAATGTACTTGTTGTGTTGGTTAAAAGAGTAACATTGCCAAGATCAAAATTCAAAAAAAATTCTAATTTTTTGGATGCCCCACTATTTCCCCAGTGAGAATAATTATGCTAGTATATTGCTCCCTCGAGAGATCAGATGAAAATTTGGATTTTTGGGTGATTTCTCAAAAAAAGAGGGCATGTTGCTTGACAAGTCCAAAAAGGCTCTAGGATGCTGAAAATATGCCAAAATGGAAAAAAAAAGGTGTGGAATGAGCTTTGGATGGAAAAAAACTATGTTGGGGGTCCAAAACCCTAGTTTGATGGCTAAAAGGGAAAAAAAAAACCCTAATTTTCATGCTTAAATAACCTTGGATGGGTCACTTTCCATTCATTTTTGCATTCACATCTTGAGAATTCTATCATTTTGAGCTCTGACCCTCCTGCAAAATGGCAAAAAGAGTCCTTCCTTGACACATTTCCAAGTGAGTCTGGGTGTACCAGAGACCTATAGGCGCAAGACCAGTAGTATGTGATCCTAACTCGACCTCATTCAATTTTAAGTCCATTTATTACATTTTGAAAGGTCAAAGTCTTCAGTGTCACACTATAGTGACACTAAAAGTGTAAAATTGGTGACACTAGGGCTCATATAGCACCACTTATGTGAATTGTGACGTCGTGTCACAATTTGGATTTTGGGTTGCAAACTCCAAATGGTAATGCCATTGTAAATAGTGATGCCACGGTCCAATTTAGGATTAGGGTTTCTAGGTCAAAGGGACCCTCGATTGCAAATAGTAATTTTGTGGCTCGATTTTCATTTTCAAAGGGTCTAGCATCACTATTTGGAGTTTCCAAAGGGTTACACCATTGCAAATAGTGACACATTCATTGTTCTTGTGTCGAAAAATTTAAACGGGGTCAAATTTTTTTATGAGTTTTGACACTGTGGCTTCATGAGTGTAGGAGATTAGAGAGGTTATGCTTTCATGTGAGCATCAACCCTTGGTACTGAGAAGATTGAGTCATTTACACGAGTTACGATAGGAGCACTTGGGGGAGATCATCCTCTGGTATGTTGGCTATGCGCCCATTGTTCAAACTGATATGGCGATGATGACTGTGGTTACTAAGAGGTGGCATAGCAAGACCTCATCCTTTCACCTTCCCATTGGTGAGGTGACTATTACATTGGAGGACATCTAGCACATCTTGCAGTTGCCAATTTATGGTGACCGAGTTATCTATGACACAGATGCCAGTGGTGATACATGCTTTGAGATTATGGGGGTTGAGGAGATCACATTCTCTGAGGGCCAAATCAATTTAGAGTATTACAGAGGTTAGGTGCCAACTTTTTGGCTGATCATTGTGGCCATTATATGCAGACTAGTGGCTCCAGACTGATGGGGCAAATATTTTGGCTTGGGATGGGGCCTGGCCTAGGAGAGGATGCTTTTCGAAAGGACATAGTATGCATGGGGACTAGTGATTCTAACCTCGTTATACCATGATCTTCATGAGTTTTACTACTGTGATGGATGAGCTATTAGTACCGACATTACATTATTGCATATATGGGCTTGGGAGAACATTATCATGTTGTTATACCTTGTATAACCACCCCATTTTTGTTTTTAGTCAAAATGGGTCCCCCTTGTGTTTATTTTTCCTTGGTGTTTTCGTTTGGGTCTTAGGAGTTTTCCTTGTTCCTTTTTGTCTGGCAGAAGTGGAGCCTAAATGGAAATTGGACTCAGAACTTTGTGAAGGTTCCAAGTCCAGATTTGGTTCTAGTCCTGACTCCACCCTTGCCTTGTTTTTCTTTGTCTTTTTGGGTTTTCCTTGCACTCTTGGGTCTGTTTCTCCCCTGAGTTGTCTTTGGTTTGCTTGTGTTTTATTTTTTCCCTTACAAACATGGAACCAAAAATGAAACTGAACTTGGAACTTTGCACAAAGTTATGATTCCTATTTTCGTTCTAATTTCACTCCTTCCTGTTTGCTTTCTTTGCATCTTGCTTGGGATGGGTTTTGTCCCGGTCCCATTTCCTTTTGTTTTCCTTTTCTCATGTTAGTTTTTTTTCCTTTGTCGGGAATGGAACTAGAATTGGACCTAAACTTAGAACTTTGTAAAGTTTCCAGTTTCAGTTTTGGTTTCAATTCCACCCCCATTCCCTTTGTTGTCTTTTCCCTACCACATGACCAAAACCAGATTCAGATTTAGATAAGAGACTTGGGTAAATTTTCTTCTTTTGTTCTGACTTTGCTTCCTCGTCTACCCTGCCTTCGATTAGTGCATTGGTTGTATACCCATTCCCATCCTGAATCCACGCCTGACCAACCACATTTACTGCATTAATTATAGCTTCCTCAAGCATGTGAAATATCTTTTAAACTTTAATCAAGGTTATTTTAGCTCATAATCATTATCTAATTTTTTTTTTTACAAGCCAGAGCCTAAGTAACTTTGAGAGGAGCACAATTTGATTGTGGGCACACATTGGTGAGCATATTCTTGTCGAAGTTTCAACCTTTCTTCGTGGTGTTTTGAGGTAGGCTGTTTCCCCATTCCGTTTGTGCTTTTCATGTTCATTTTTTGTGTTCTTCATGCATTCACAAGACCCTTCTCGTGAATCTTCGCTTGTTTCTATCTTTGTTTTGTTGTTTCTAGTTTGGTTTTGTTTTCCTCTTGTTTTCTATTTTTCCTTTTTGTATTTTCCCGTTTGTTTTGTCATTTTGTTGTCACTTTGCTCATTTTGGTGACGTGTTCGTTCTTTCATTCCCTAGTTCTAACTAGGGTTTCATTTTGAGGGGTATTTTATGCTTTAAAGTGTTTGAATCTATTTAATGACCCCTTTGATCTTATTCCCATGTCAATTGAATTATTTTCATGTTGAGTTCTTGATACCCTAATTTCTTGAATCAACGAGTTGCGCAAACTAGGGTTTGTGCGTTGACCTTTACAATATCGTGCCCTAAAAGTCAAAATCTAGTTTTGTCCTGTTAAGGGTGAGGTTAAATCCCTTATTTAAAGTTTAGTTATGGTTTCTTGTGACCTAATTCTTAAGTCGATGTGACCATGTGTTTAAAATGTTCTTCACTTGAATGATAAACTGGTGGAAGCGGATCCAAAAATGAACTCATCCCATAAGTGTTTGCATAAGAATCAATTCCCAAAATGATCTTGCTTCTGATGAGTGTTAATTCTAGTCTACACCCTTATTCTTTTGGCAGAAGGGGAACTAGAGTTGGAGAAAAACTTGGAACCATCAATTGGTTTTGGGTCTGGTTTCCATGTTGATCCCAGTTCTAGTATCATCCCTATTTAGATCTGAATCCTGCCTATGTTAAAAGGATTTCTATTCCTGTTTCCCTTTTGGCTCCACTTCTGGTAAATGCAAAATTTGAATAAGTATGTAGATTTTCCTTAGGTTAATAGAATATTATATGAAAGGTAATATCAATGTAATGGTTTCCAAGTCTTTGTTGATCTGTCATAAGACTATTCTACAAGAGTGAAAAATGTTAGAAACCTCTAAAGAAGCTTCTCAAAGAAGGAGCCAAGTTGCAGAAAGTTTAAGGCCAACAAAGCCTAAGAAGATAAAGGTGGAGTAGCTCCCTTACACCTTGAGACCTGTACAAACATAAGAGTCCCACTCTTACAACTAATAAGGTGGATTCTGACTGAGCTGATATTACTGATACAAACTTAGGGCCATTCAACTATAAGGAGTTGATAGAATTTTTTTTTACAAAAGATGCAACAATGAGAACAGAAAGAATTGTTCAATTTGGATTGGCACATATATTGCCCTCTTTCCTTTATCATTTCAATGTCCAAATCTCATACTTACTACAACAGGATTTATAACCTGACAACAAGGCAATGTGTGGACCTACAAGGGAATATCATCATTGATCTCACTTCACAGATGATAAGGTTCATGTTTGATGCACCTACATCATAGAATCCCAAACAACTAAATGAAGTAGAGGCATTACAATTATATAACAACCACAAGGAAGCTAAGAGGACCCACATGAACAAGAAATGGATGAAGGTGGAAAAGAAATCCTTGACTAAGCTTCCTAGTCATCCAAAGAGAGCATATTTAAGTAAGGAGATTGGTGACATAATCATGATGCTTTCCATAGTGTTCAGAAAGAGAGATTATTCATATTTCAAGGAATGGATGTTTCCATCCATTCAAACCATTTTGGATGGAAAGTACCAATTTGATTGGCCAATGATTTTGTTAAAGAGCCTACATAATCATATGCTTAGAATGGGGAAAACAAAGAGTTTCTTTATGAATTTTTATGTAGTGTATGCTGCTAGGAGGGGCATTTTCCCTAGTTTGAATGTAGTTGGAGTATTGGGAGAATTCCTTGGACAAACGAAAGTGTGGGATCATTGTGATCAACCAAATTTTCAAACATCAGAATAGCACTATAGAAGGGTTAATGATACATTCTCATATGTTATCATTAACCGGTACATAGGTGATGTAGTGTATAGATTGAGTAGGGAAGCCATGGCATTCATTGCAGAGTGGGGACATTGGTTCATCCAATACCCTGAGTTTACTTACTTTAGGTTGGAAGGTTTTGATGGCCATCCTCATCTGCTTCCAAGATGTTGCAGTAACATAATTGTCCTTATGGAATTCATCTATTAGTCCATAGGATTCAATCTTAAATTTTCTAGTAGGCATAAGATTGGTTGCCATAAATTTTCCATAAAGTTAGGAGAGTATAGTTGTGCACATAATGTGGCTACTAAGATAATTTTTGATGAATTGATTTATTTGAAATTGGGTTTATATACAACTCAAAAGAATTTGGATCCTAAGCATAAGATGAATGATTTTCTCCCTACTATATTTGAGAAACATTTCAATTTGCTAGAAGATTTTTGGATTGATCTACAAGATGAATATAATGTCAGAATGAGGAACTATGAAAGGTTTCCCATCACACTAATGATTGAGTATGGGGTGAAGGAAGATATTCCTAATAATTTATCAGATGATGGTGTAACCTTGGATCCCCAGTATGAGGCTAAAAACATAGGAACCAGGGACATTAAATTGGGATGAGGAAGAGTCCATTGACATTAAGAAAATTGCAGGGAAAGTGATGGATCAAAGTATCCAATGGGTGGTAATGAGGATCAAGGAGCTACAGGCTCAAACTTCTAAGAAGAGGAAATATGTAGGTACCCAAGGGTACAAAAGAAAAAAGAGAAGAAAAAATCCTAAGGAGCCATTGGAGTTTCTCCCTCCTAACTCTAGGGAGGAGCCTAATCTAGCAGCACTAGCTTAGGATATCCCTAAATCACAAGGAGAAGAAACTACTACTACTGGTGAAGGAAATTCATCTCAATCACTCCTTCCAGAAGAATCCACTAAAGAAGTACCTCAAGGAATCCTTCATGAACAAGCTCAAAAAGATAAATAAAAGGAGCATGAGGTTGAGATCCATGATATCAATTCTGATTTAGAGGCTACACAGTCAGATGATGAGCCTCCCAAAGCTGTGTATGCAAATTAGAATGTTGGAAGTGTTGAGGAAGAGTATGTTTTGATAGAGTAGGATCAATGGAAGTTGTTTGAATATGCCAAGGCACAAGCTGAGGGACTTTCCAAATAGAAAGAAAATGATGCTAAGGAAAAAGCTGATGCATTGGCTAAACAACATGAATTGGAGGCTATGGCCAGGGCTGAAGAACTTGCTAGGAAACAAGAATATGAAGAGAGAGCTAAGGAAGAAGAGATAGCAAGGAAACAAAAGGAAAAGGAATATTTACTACAACAACAAAAAGAACAAGAATTGAAGATTAAAGAAGAAAGGGATAAGTTAGCTATGCTGCAAAAAATTCATGAGCTTGAGGAAGAGAAAGATCAACAAAGAAGGGAGAAAGAAGCTCTTGAGGCCAAGTTCAATGCTGTTAAGGAAGATCAAAGAAAAAAGGACGAGGATGAGATTTTTCTTAAGAATTTGGAGGCAGAAGCACTTCCTAAACATGACAAAGAGTCTAAGAAAGCATGGAATAAGGTCAAACAACTAGAGAAACAAAGGGATGATACGTTGAAAGAAATAGAGGACCTATTAGAATAGAGGAGATTAGAGGAAGAAAGGGAGAAGGCTGAAATTGAAAGGCTTGCAAAAGAAGCTACAAAGAGGGAGAAACAACAAGAACAAGAGCTTTATTATCAACCTAGGACCACCATTCAACATCCTCTTTCCTCTACCACTACTACTTCTTCTTCCACACAAGTAGTTACCACTCCTGCTGGTCTAACATGGTTGAAACTCAACCTTGAAAGGAAAAAAGTAGTCCAACTCAACCCTTGAATTGGGAAGATATGATGAAAGAAATAGAGAAAGAGAGGCGCAAGAAAAAGGCTACGGTCCTTCATTCCAAAAAGCTAATAGATGTAGGTGAAATAATAGCTAAATGTGCCATTCCAATGATGGACAAGGATAAACAAGATATGCAATTGACTGATTATCAGTTGGGTATGGTTAATTTGGGGAAACCAACAAGAAATCAGTAGATGAACCTTATTGATATAGTGGCATCCTCTAGCAAATCCAGGATGATAAAGGAGAAAAAAGAAACATGAGCTTAATATTGGATGTTGTGGTTGTGTTGTTGATATGTGGTTGTCATTGATGTCAACACTATTAGCATTAATGTATTGAAGGTTGTATATGTTGAGGATATTGAGAAAATTGTTAAAGGAAATGTTGTAGGTTTCCAGTGGAACAGTGAAGGTCATGAATGTGTCTTGCTCAGTACATTGAAGATTAGTTGTTGTCAACTAAGGGTTTATTGCTGAGAGTATCTAGTTTATCCACCAGAAGTTTCAAAGGTTTGTGTGAAGTTTTGATTGTGTTATGAACATTTGTGTTCTGAAATTTTTTCTATGGTTTCAGTTAGTATTCCTGAGTGAAGCTATTATGATTCGATTAATTTCAGTTGATGTAGATGTTTCTATGTTGGTTCTTGTTCCTTATGGATACTTCTAGATCATTCTCTATCTTCGTCACAGGTCCACGTTGATCGGTGTGTTCGTGGTTGAAGATTTTTCTCATTTGTTCGGGTTTTCATGTTCTTGTTCGACAGGATGGTTGTAGCATGTTGTGGATCCTTGGAGATTAAAATTTTAATTTTTGGCATGCTCAAGGATCTTTTTTTGGGCCACAACATTATATTGGTTGATGGTGTTTGATTTGCATTGAAAATTTATTTGTAAATGTGGGCCGACATTGCATATATGTTTTATATTTTCATATGTCTTTTGGCCGACAAAGTTGTTGATGAAATTCATGTTGTAGATATATAAGGGTGGTTGTTTGTTTGAATTAAAAGGTGCTCGGTGTGCTCCTGTGTGTGTATGTGTGAATATTATTTGATTGTAGACTAGATTTTAAAGAAGTTTGAGCAAAGTGTTGAGAAGTTTGAGCGAAGTGTGAAGGATTGTTTTTGTGCCTAACTGAAACTGTAATCAGGCTTTTGGAGAATCTATTTTCTCAGTTCATACCCTACGGATCTAATCTGTATTTCTCTTTCTTGGGCAGTGAGCCCTCTTGTATTTGAGCAATGAGCTCTAGGTAGTGTGCTTGAATGCCTGTGCATTCCCATTATTATTCTTATACTTTTAACAAGGTATAATCTTGTGGACTAAAATCCACCATGTTTTTTCCCCTAAGAGGGTTTCCACGTAAAAAATCTTGGTGTTCTCTTTGTTTCTGATATGTTAATTATTTATGGTCTATTTTTCATGCATCAGATCTAAAATTGGGTTAAGCTAAGTTTGAGTTAAGATTGAAAAGGTTAAATAATCTGTGACAACTGATTCACCCCCTTTCTCAATTGTCTATCCTTGTTTGCCAACAATTGGTATCAGAGCAGGTTCCTCTGAAGAATTTTAAAATCTTGAGGTGATTCGTGATGGCATCATACAAGAAATATAGCCCTAGATTTGATAGAAAAAACTACTCATTGTGGAAAACTAGAATGGAATGTCATTTGAGATGTTTAGGTGAACACTTCTGGAAGATTACAAGGAACAAATATACTATTCCTCAGAATGGTCCTTCCACTCTTGATGAGATTAAAGATGTTGAGAATAGTATCATGGCTATGGAATCTTTTTTGAGTACTCTAATGGATTTAGAAATGACAAGGGTATGTGCAGGATCATGATGGAAAAAATAGGCCCTTAAGTGGCAAAAAAATCAAAAAAATCAGAGTTAGGCAACTTGACGTAAAAATTTGAATAACTTATCTATATTATTTAAAAAATATGTAAGAATAGAATCTATAGAAAATTGAATGTAGTTTCTAAACTACTAGGTTTTTAAAAAAATAAAAAATTATTTGGTGAAAGTTTGAAATTTCAATGCAATAGCACTTAAATTTCAGGGAAAAAAGAAGTAGGTGTCTGTCACCCCCCTAACCACAATAAAATGATAATATGTTTTTATAATATTTTAGATATAAGTAGAAGACTCATGTCCCGATGTGATGCATATTTGTTTGTAATTTTTTTCAAGGTAAACAATTAATTATGAATTTTTTATTACAACTTTTAAAAAATATAAAAAAACTCATATGTCTGACCACCTTAACTTGGTTAAAACTTCATGAAATTCAATTTTTATTTTTAATCCTATAGTATGTGAAGTATACAATGTGACACATGTTTTGGATTCAAAAAATGTGATACCATTTGAAAGCTATGGATGTTTTTCAATTAGTCGATCAATCAGGTTTTTAGTCATAATTTGAATAAAAATGAATAATAATTACTTATTAAATTCAAAGTAAAGCATAATTTATCTTGTTGGAAATATGAGAATCTCCTTTAAAAGCCCTTTTCGTTTCATCAATTTTGGGTTAAAAAAAAGTTGTTAGCCAAAAACCCATCATATTGCCACTTTTTGGCCCATCATGATCCTGCACATACCCACAAATGTGATAGGTTTGAAAACAGCTCATGAGATGTGGATGAAGCTAGAGACTTTGTATGAAGGTAATGTACATGTGAAGGTTGCTAAGCTACATAGTTTGAAAGGAAAGTATGAAAATTTGAAGATGGGTGAAGATGAAAATATTTCTTCTTTTATGCAAAGAGTAAATGAAATTGTGATGGGTATTAGATGTGCTGGTGGTACCTTGGATGAACAAGAAATTGTAGCTAAAGTTCTCAAATTATTTCCTCCTCCCTAAAAATCAAAAGGTCGTGCTATTGAAGAATTCAGATCAGTAACAAATGTGACAAGGGATATGCTGATTGGTAAACTGTTGCCTTTGAATTAAGTGAATTTAGTGATTCTGCCCCTAAGACTGAATCTGCGTTTAAGGCTTTTGTATCTAGAAGAAACATGCAAAGATATGATCTGGGAGAAAGTTATAGAAATAAATTCAAATATGAGGAAGATATGAAACAACTTGAAGAAGAAGAAAAAGAGGTTGAAGAGCTGGAAGCATTGATTGTGAAGAAAGAAGGTAGAAGACAAGGTAAGTATAAAGGAAAGTTTCCTATTAGATATTTCTCTTGTAGTAAAATAGATCATTTTTCTTCAAGGTGTATTGAAAGAGTTCCAAAGTCTAATCCCTAAAAACCTAGATTTCAAAATAAGTGTTATTTTGCTGAAGAAGGTGTGGCTAATGAAGAATCTGATAAAGAAAATGGAAATGAAGATGAATGGGTTTTCATTGCTATCAAGGAAAATGGTCTAGTGGCTACTGAATCTGCTAAAGTTGAGAAAGCTCTTGCAACCAAAATTGAAGAGAAGGATGAGTGGGTTATTGACAGTGGATGCTCACATCATATGACTAGTGATAAAAGAAAATTTGTAAGTCTAGAGAAGTATCATGGTGGGGTTGTAAGATTCAGAGATAACAATGTTCTTGTGATTCGTGGCAGAGGATCTATTTGTCTTGGTGGTAAACAAAACACTAATGATTTCCTTTATGTTGAAGGCTTCAAGAAAAAAAATTTGAGTGTTGGACAGATGGTGGACAAGGGTTATGATCTTCAGTTCAAAGATGGAAGATGTAGGATACTTGGAAGCTCTGGAAATATGATTGCTTCAGGTACAAAAACAAGGGGTGATATTTTTCACCTAAGTGTTGCTAAAGTAAGTTGTTTAATTGCTCAAGTAGATGAAAGATGGTTATGGCATAGGAGACTGTGTCATGTGAATTTTGATAACATTGTCAAGGTAAGTTCCATTCAAGCAGTAAGAGATCTACCTAAGCTAGTAAAACCTACTAACAAAATATGCAAGGAATGTCAGATGGGTAAATAGACTAGAGTCTCTTTTTGGAATAAAAAGAGTCATTATAATGGAGTATTGGAGCTGGTGCATACTGATCTATGTGGTCCCTCCAAAATCAAAATTCTACAAGGAGAAATTTATTTTATGCTGGTTATTGATGATTTCTCTAGGATCATATGGGTTGCTTTCTTAAGAGAAAAATGTGAATCATTAGAGAAGTTCAAAAGTTTCAAAGCTATGGCAGAAAATGAGAAAGGTCTAAAGATTAAATGCCTAAGGTCAGATAGAGGTGGTGAGTTCACCTCTAGGGAATTCTATTCTTTCTGTGATGAACATGGAATCAAGAGATAGTTTTCTACTCCCCGAACCCCTCAACATAATGGAGTTGTAGAGAGAAAGAACATAAATTTTTTGGATGCTACAAGAAAAATGACGATTGAAGGAAATATGCCTCATAGCTATTGGAGAGAAGCTATAAAAAATGTTGTGTACACTTTAAATTAGGTAAATTTTAATGGTATTTCTAGTAAGACTCCTTTTGAGCTATGGTTTGGTTATAAGCCTACTATTAAATATTTCAATATTTCTGGAAGCAAGTGCTACATTAAGAGAGATGAGTACATAGGAAAGTTTGATGCAAGGAGCAATAAATGAATCTTTCTAGGTTACTCTACCAAGAGCAAGGATTACCGATGCTATAACAAAAGATTGCAAAAAATGGTTGAAGGTGCAAATGTTAGAGTTGATGAGGATTCTGCTAGATCATCTAGATACTATTGATATGATTCAAATGACCAACAGGACAATACAAACAATGGGAAAAATGCTCAAACATAGAAACAAGCTCAAATCATTCTAGTAAATCAAGAAATTAAAGAAGAGACAAATGGAAGTGGAGAAGAAAGAATAGAAGAACTAGAAGTGTGAGTGAATCCTAAAAATATGAGGTATGTGAGATTGAATCATTCTAAAAATAAAATTATAAGAGACAAGAATAAAGGTGTGTAGACTAGAAGAAGGATTGCAGAAGAGTATTGCTTGATTTACAAGATTGAGCCTAAAAATGCCAATGAAGCTTGCAATGATGAATACTAGATGGAAGCTATGAAGGAAGAATTGATGTAGATTGAAAAGAATGATACATGGATTCTTGTTCTCAGACCTAAAGATAAAAAATGTGATTGGTACTAAATGGGTCTTTTGGAATAAGCTAGATGAACAAGGTGAAGTGATCCAGAATAAAGCAAGATTGGTATGTAAAGGATATTCACAAATGGAAGGTATTGATTTTGAAGAAACCTTTGCCCCTATTTCCATAATTGAAGCTATAAGATTATTTATTGCATATGCTGCATATAAGAACTATAAAGTCTATCAAATGGATGTGAATTCAACTTTTATGAATGGTGAGTGAGAAGAAGTATATGTTGAACAACCAGATGGATTTCAACTGACTGATAAGGAAGACATGGTTTGTTGATTGAAGAAAGCTCTATATGGACTCAAGCAAGCTCCTAGAGCCTAGTATGCTAGACTGTATAAATACTTACTAAAGCTTGGGTTCAATAAAGGTATTGCTGACAACAACTTGTATTTTAAGTTGGATCATAATAAAGAGTTGATTATTGAATTCTTTGTTGATGACATTATTTTTGGAGGAGATGATGATTTATGTAAGAAGTTTGCTAATGAAATGAAAAGTGAATTTGAAATGAGTATGATTGGTGAGATGAAGTTATTTTTGGGATTGCAAGTCACTCAGACAGACAATGGGATTTTCATATCTCAGTCCAAATATGTGAGAGAGCTATTGAAGAAGTTTGGTATGGAAGACTCAAAGCCTATTGGTACACCCATGGTAACTGGATGCAAGTTAACACAAAATGATGATTCTCCTAAGGAAAATCAAATAAGATACAAGTCAATGATTGGTGGATTGCTCTACTTAACTCAGAATAGACTAGAAATCATGAATGTTGTATGTATTGATGCTATATTTCAGGCTGATCCAAAAGAATCTCATGTGATTGTTGTAAAGAGAATTTTTAGATATTTGAAAGGAACAACTGATTTTGGGCTTTGGTATCCTAAAGATGATGATATTACATTGAGTGCATATACTGATGCCGATTGGGAAAGAAATGTAGATGAAAGGAAAAGTACTAGTGGTGGTGCTTTCTTCCTAGGGAAGAAGTTGGTGTCTTGATGGAGTAAAAAGTAGAATTCCATTTCCCTATCTATTGCTAAGGCAAAGTATATTGCTGCTGCAAATAATTATACTCAAGTGATGTGGATGAAACAAATGCTGAAAGATATCAGAGTAGTATATGATGAACCCATTTGCATATACTGTGACAATTCAAGTGCAATTAACATATCAAAAAATCTAGTGGTACACTCTAAGAACAAGCATATATTAATCAAATTTCATTTCCTAAGGGAAAAAGTGAATGAGAAAGAAGTCAGATTGGAGTATGTGCTTACCAAAGAATAGGTTGTAGAAATTTTCACCAAGCCATTGCCAAAGGATACTTTTGATTATCGCAAAGGAATGCTAGGGGTGATTACCCCACCTGATATGAACTAGAGATGCATTTACTTGCAACAATCTATGTGCTTCAAAAATATTTTCTGATCTATCTTCTTCGCATGTCCATGTTGATTGGTTTGTTCGTGGTCGAAGATTTTTCTCATATGTGTTCAGGTTTTCATGTTCTTGGCTGACATGATAGTTGTAGCATGTTGCGGATCGTTGGAGATTAAAATTTAAATGTTTGGCACACTTGAGGATGTTTTTTTGGTCCACAACATTATATTGGCTGATGTTGTTTGATTCAGATTGAAAATTTATTTGTAAATTTGGGCCGACATTGCATATATGTTTTATATTTTCATGTCTTTTGGCCGATGAAGTTGTTAACAAAATTCATGTTGCCGATATATAAGAGTGGTTGTTTGTTAAAATTAAAACATGCTCGGTGTGCTCCTATGTGTGTATGTGTGAATATCATTCGATTGCAAAGCAGAGTGTGAAGAATTTTCAGTAGAGTGTTCAGAAGTTTGAGCAAAGTGTGGAGTGTTTTTGTGCCTAACCAGAACTGTAATCAGGCTTTTGGAGAAGCTATTTTCTCAGTTCATACCCTGCATATCTAATCTGTATTTCTCTTTCTTGGGTAGTGATCCCTCTTGTATTTGAGCAGTGAGCTCTAGGTAATGTGCCTGAATGCATGTGCATTCCCATTATTATTCTTATAATTTTAATGAGGTATAATCTCATGGACTAACATCCACCATGGTTTTTCCCCTAATAGGGTTTTCACATATTTTTTTTGGTGTTCTCTATGTTTCTGATGTGTTGATTGTTTATGGTCTATTGTTCATGCATCATATTTGAAATTAAGTTAAGCTAAGTTTGAGTTAATATTGAAAAGGTTAAATAATCTGTGACATCTGATTCACCCCCGTCTTAGTTGTCTATCCTTGTTTTCCAACACTTAAGGCTCAATTAGACCAATTGCATAGGTTCCTAAAGGATGTATCTACCCCTATTTCCTCTCAATCTGTTGCTCTAGAAACACTAGTTTCGTTGAGTAAGAAGGAGGCCAATGATCTTGTGCAAATGAGGAGTAAGGTTGGAATGCTTGATACATGGATAGATCAGTTGAACCAAGAGGTGGATGAGCTACTTGTTGAGAGTTATAGGGAACATGAGGGTGGATTGGAGTTGGTTGAGGATATTAACTCACATGTTGAAGTCTTGGGGAAACAAGAGGACGAGTATATAGAGCATACACAAAAGCTAAAAGACATCAAAAAGTTTCCAAAGAAAACTCTCTTGGAACAGTCTATCCTCGATGAGGATAATGTGGACTTCATTGAAAAGACAATCAACATTATCAGGTTCAAATCCCCATTCATTTATCAACATAGAAATGAAGTTCAAGAAGCTAGTAAATATTTAAATGGGTAGATTGATGAATTGGAAGTAGTGATTTCCATTTTGGTTAATCTAAATATCCCTGTGAAGGAAGGTCTTCCTCTTGAAAAATTGAAGGAAAAGTGGAATAATAGGTTTGAGGAGGTGATGAAGAAAGAGGAGGATGGTGATGACTAGTTGCTTGATAGACTCATGGATATCAAGGATGAAGTGAAGGATGCTAGGAGGGAGTTAATTAAATTGAAGGACATGCAAGAATTCACCTCTGCAGAATTGAAAAGAGTCAAATTTGAAGATGATTGGGTAGATGGACCTGATTGAAACATACTCCAACAAGTGTTCACCAGGTATGATGATTACCTTCTTGAAAAAAATACACATGAATGAGGTGGCAATGGAACGTTTTGTTCCTGATGGAAAACTCTCTCTTTTTCTCCCCTATTTTGTAGGATCTGGACATGAGTCTAACTGAAGATCTTCCAATAATTCTACCTCCCTCCTTTGGGAATCAAATTTTGAAAATAGGTTCATCAACAATTGAACTGAAGATCAGCCAACATGGTCACTTCATGCAGTTCCAGTTGTTCCTTAATTGGTGGATCTCAATTTTTGATTTAGAGGAATTAATGTAAAGCTTTCCTATATGTAATTTTGGGCTCCATTTTGTAAAGGTCGACTGATTGAAGAAAGGATTAGTCACCTAAGAGAGATAGCATATAGGATTTTCATAGTCTTAAGATTTTATAAGTTTTCAAGCTAGATACTTTGAGATACTCTTTACAGTTTATACAGTTTTATGTCATTTTCAAGTTTCAGTCTTAGTGATAATGTTAATGAATCATAGTCATTAATATGCCAGTGAATGCTATGCATAATTGTTTCTTATTTGATGCAAATCAATAGAAGAATCTAGATCTGGGACTATTTCATTGAGATATTTGTGAAAGGAATTTACTTATATCTATTGATCTATTAATTTTAGCAATGAGTTGGTGATATGTTTTGATTTTGAAATGAAGCTTTGATGAATGGTTATGGTTATTGAATTTTTTACTATGAATGTATGCAATAGTATAGGTCATGCTATGGATTGCATCAATTTTGTAGTTTTGGTTACTTGAGAAAACACTCATTGTTAAGATACATGTCTAGATGTGAAAAGATTTATATTCATACTTTGTTGTTCTAAAGCCTTGTTCTATCTTTTTCTATTTATTTATGCCCCCCAAAACATAGATTAATTCGTATGATGCAGTTTATATTCATTTTTACTAGTAGGCCCCTTGAATATTATAGTTGCATTGGCCATTGAATCACACTAGCACAGTTGAGAACCAACTACAGAGACCTTGGAAGATAGGTGGTTTCAGATCAATTATCTTTTTCATTAGAAATAGAGTAGAAATATTTTGTTTAACGTTGATGTGCTATTTTGACTATCAACAGATCTGGTGCTAGAAGGAGGGCCTAAAGGAACAAACTGGCTTGAATTGGGTCATTCTCATGAGAAAGGTTTGAAAGAGTTCTTATATTTCCTAAAAATATAGAACCATTAGTTGAAGTTCAAACCCCTAGACCCAAATCTCATAGATTTTTGATCCCACCATTGTCACCACCACTTACTCCACCTAGGTTTCCACTAGTACCACAAGTTGCACAACCAAATCCACCACCACCACCACCTATGGCATTATTTTCCAACAATCCTTTGCCACTCAGAGTCATTCCTAGTGGTATACATGAAATGCCAAAGAACCTAGAGAAATTCTACCCCAGGTATGCATATGGTGAATCAAGAAGTGTTGAAGAGCACATACATGTATTCAAAGATTCCTATACCCATGCTTAGATTTTCCACCATGACGTTGCATGTAGGTTGTTTCCTTATTCATTAGGAGACATGGCTTATAACTAGTATCTGAATCTACCGAATGGATCCATGCTAAGTTGGACAAACTTAGAGGATGCATTCATTAACCAATTCATGGTCTATGTTGATCCTGTAATATTATATCACCAATTTTCCGCTATCAAGAAAGAGCCACATGAACTATTACCCCTATTTAATACCAGATTTCAGTTTATGTATAGGAGGTTGCAAGATCCATACCTAGTGGTAGAAAACATTGCTATCCAAGATTACCTAAAGGCCATAGATCCCTTTATTGGCTTTTTTTTGCAAAGAACATATAATGCAAATGATGTTAATTCTCTTTCCAAAGTTTACCACCTTGCTATTAAATTGCAGTAATAGATTTGTTTGTAATCACAAGGTCTAGGAGGAGTTTTCCCTCCTCTAGGATACTTCCAAATACCTAATCCTACCTCGTTGTTTAATATAGTCTTGGGGATGTCTCATTCTTCATATGGACCCTTATCTGAGTTACAATCCCCATCTCATCAATTATTATGTAGTGGCCCAACTCCTGACCCCTCGCAACAAGATCAAAATTCTCATAATCAAGCTAGAGGATCTAACCCCATGACACATATGTCAACTACAACCACCACAGAAAGTGAGCATACTACTCACTTGACAACATATTGGAAACCCTTAAGAAAACATTATCTGAGGTCACTAATGAGATGACAACCCTCAAATTCAACCCCCCTTAGAACCAAAATTAGAACTACTAAAATCATCCAGAGGGTATTCCAATTAGGGTGGCTACTCTAACCAGAATTCTAATCAGAATTCCATTCAGAACACCAATAAGAACCAAAGGAACTTCCAAAACCAGAATTCTCCTAATCAAAATTACCAAAATCAAAATAGGGGATACCACTATAGATCTAATAACAATAGACAATGGAATGTTGGGCCAAACAATGGGGGAGTTCCCCATAATTATCAGGCTAGTGATGACAAACCACACACTGTAAATGTTACAGATCTCAATTTTATGACAAATTGGTGTAGGCTGCATGACATTGCAGCACATTCTGAGGTTAACTACGTAGAAATGGAGAAGATGGTCAAGATTTCATAGGATGATGCTCCTTTGCAAGGTGCTCCCAACAAGTTTGGTGGATCCACAGATACTGCCATGGCTTATGACATCTTCGATGAGGAACTTCCATTCCCAAGCCAAGTATAAAATGAAACTATAGAAGATGTATATGATGCTCAGGCCTTCCAATCCAAAGGAGGTCATTTCTTGAGGAATTAGAATAAAGGCCCATTCACCACATCTACCCCTTCGAACACCATGGTTCCATCCAATTAGAATGCAAAAAACAATCTGCCTCGACCAAATGGACCACCTGAATCTCAAAATAAAGGTAACTTGTCTTTTGTTCCCAAATATTAGGTGAAAAATGACACGGAGTTTGAATCTATTGCAGAGATGCAAAAGCAAAAGACTTTACTGCCATTCTTTGATATCTTGAAGTGGTTCCCTACCCGTCAGGATATTGTGTTGAGAGCTTTGGAAGAAGAAGATCGATCAAAAGGAAAAAATAAGGTGACTCCAACCAATGAAATGAATGTGGCCTTATATAAAGGTAAGATAGGAACTCTGCCATTCCTTCTAAGCTTGTGAGTATTTGGAAAGAATTTTCAGCATCAGGTAATTTCATTACCTTCTCCATTTATAGAAAGGTAGGTTTGAATCTGCTTCAAACTAACAAGAAGGTGATTCAGTTAGATAAAACTAAGGTCAATGTTGTAGGAAAAATAAAAAATATTCATGTGCAGGTTGGATTTGACCCACAAATCCAAACTTATATGGATATTCAGGTGGTCGATATCCCTGAAACATATGACATGCTTCTAAGCTAAGACCTAATGAAAAGCATCAGGGGATATCTATCTTTGGACTTTTCACATATGTGGTTGTCGTTGAAAGGGGTAGCAACACAAATAAAGATTGAAAGTGAGCCTCATCTCAAACACATGATTATGGAGTATGACTGCCCTAATGAGGTAGCTTACTTTGAAAATGAGATAGAAGTATACAAGAGGGAGGAAATCATGACCTTTTCAATGGTCATTTCTGATAACCTACAACCTTTAGAGCATAGTGATCCCATGACCACTATCAACAAGGAAGTTCTAATTAGAAAATTGCAACAAGATAGGCTATTTTTAGGGGAATTTGATCTATGGAGCTTACTACTCCCTAACTGGTGTAGAATTCACTACCAAATTCATTCTGAGTTGACATGCCAACCTTGTGTTGGAATTTTAAACCATGTTTGTTAGTCTAAGGAAACCTATGAAAACCACCCTGAAACACCCACCAATCAATTTCCATTTGAAGGAAAGGATGCCACCATCCTGACAAGAACTAGTCTCACTCAAGATGAAGATATTTCCCAACATGAGCAAACATACATTCTATGCTCTGATCTCCAAAGAAGGAACGAGGAATCTCAGTCTTTGTCTATCACACCTACCCTAGATGAGCTTCCAATGCCTAAGGCATTGCTAAAGAACATACCAAATTATGAAGTGATCCAAGAAGAAGTTTAGGAAGTAGATTCTAAACAAGTTTTGAATCTAGGTGAATCTTCTGATAAAAATTGTTTGCATTAGCCTTTGAATCTATATAGCCAAAACCAATTTGATCTGCCACCCAATTATAGCAAGTAATCACCTGTAGTTCCCAAAAAGAAAGAAATCCCAACCCCGGATCAATGGTGGAGTCTTAAATTTGATGGTTCTAAATCTAGATTAGGGAGTGGAGGTGGAGTTGAACTAACCAACCCGAAAGGTTAATGTATTTTTCTTCTTATAGGTTTTAATTTGGTTGCACGAACAATGTGGTAGAATATGAAGCGTTGGCTCAAGGACTGATGCTTTCTCATTAGAAGAAGGTTACAACTCTCACAGTTATGGGAGATTCTGAGGTTATTTTCAAGCAAGTCCATAGTCAATACACCTGCCACAACAAAATATTGGCTACATATAGGAATAGAGTTTGGAACTTAATAGAATATTTTGATGCTTTTGGCATCAAATTGATATCCAGAGAGGACAATTAGATTATAGACACCCTTGCTATTGCTACTAGCACTTTGGAACCTATGCAAGACTCCAAGTTGAGAGATTCTCGGTGGAGTTAGTCTCAATCCCAGCCGTCCCAAATATTGTCTGAAATTTTTAGGTCTTTGATGATGACTAGCATATACTTTCCTTCTTGGAAAGTTCAGATGTCTTTGAGGGACAAATAATTGGTGAATCAAAAAGAGACCATGAATATTGGGATCCTGAGAATTGTGATATAGAAGGGATACTCAATTTGAAAAGTAACAACATTCCCAAGGGGATGGTAGCCTTGGAAAGGATCTTTGACTTTGACCCTTAGGCTCGTGAAAGGGTGTCAGCAGAAAGTGATGGAGGGAAGTATGAATCTATCAACTTGGTTGATTCAGGTCCAGAAAGGAATGTGTATATAGGAAAAACCTACCCCAAGGAAATAAGAGACAAAATGATTAAGGTGCTGAAAGAAGAAATTGCAGAAATTGCTTGGGGATACGAGGATTTGAAGACGTTTGATACTTCACTAATCACACATACCATACCCTTGAAGCCAAAATAAATGCCCTTTCACCAAAAGCAGTGCCTATTCAATGCTTTAATCAAACCCCTAATTTTCAAGGAAGTACAAAAGTTGTTGTACGCAAGGATAATCTTTCCAATACAACATTCCACTTGGGTTGCTAACTTGATTACTGTTCGAAAGAAAAGTGGTGAGATTAGATTGTGTGTTGATTTTAGAAATATAAATAAGGCCTTAGAGAAGGATAATTAGCCACTTTCTTCTCTTGATGAGATGTTTAAAACTATTAATGGATTCCAAATGTCATTTTTGGATGGCTATTTGGGATATAATCAAGTTATTGTCAGTTATGAAGATAGAATGGAAACTGCCTTCACTAAAGTAGGGGACATTTGCTTATCAGAGGATGTCGTTTCATCTTATTAATGCTAGTGGAACATTTCAATGTGCAATGGATGTGGAATTCAAAGGCTTAATAGGTAAATGTGTCATTGTCTATATGGATGACTTAACTGTGTTTTCTAAGAACATAGAAGACCATGTTGCAAATTTAGCAAAAGTTCTTAAAAGATGCATAAGTTATAGTGCGTCTCTCAACCCCAAAATGTGTGTGTTCAGAGTTTCTAAAGGGAAAATCTTGGGTCACATAATATTAGAAAAGGGGATATCTATAAATATTGACATAGTTGATTCCATCCTAAAGCTGACAATGCCAAGAAGCAAGAAGGAAATGAGATCTTTCTTTGGAAAGATCAATTTTGTAAGGAAATTTATAACTGGATTTGTGGAGATTGCAAAACCTCTAAATGAAATGATGAAAAAGGATGCAAAGATAGAATGGAGTAATGAAGCTAAATCTATTTTTTCATAGATTAAACAATCAATTTTAGAGGCACCGATTCTAACCAGCCTTGACTACTTAAAGCATTTTTATATCTATTCTTTTGCATATGATCATTCATGTGATGTTGTTTTGATACATCCAAAAGGAGAGGGAGATGAAAGGCCTATTACTTTTATGAGCTCCCCATTTAAGAACACATAAGTCAAATATCCACCTCTTGAAAAGAAATCCTTCACACTTGTATGAGCAATCAAAAAATTTAGACACTACAACCTTTATAGTCAGGTTATTGCTATAGTTCCTGATCCTGTTGTGAAGTCCCTCCTCATGCAGAGTGAACTGGGGGAGAGGTGAGGAAAATGGATGACTATTCTATAGGAGTATGATCTTTATATTCATCCAATGAAGCTAGTCTGGGGCCAAGGTTTATCCAAAGGAATGGCAAATGTTGATACTAAGATCACCTATCAACACTACATAGTACAATCATTTACGAGTGATCCTTGGTACTCAGATTTGATTTTTCTATTATTGAATAAAAAATGCCCAGATAGAATGAATGCCACTCAGAGGAGAGCATTGTGGCTAAAAACTTCACATTACATGTTTAAAGGAGGAGTTCTGTATAGAAGAAATTTTGAGGGTTTCTACCTACACTGCCTTGATCAGTAGCAAGCAAAACATGCCATTACAAAGTTCCATGGAAAATATGGTACCATACATGGATTGGTTGATTCCATGGCACATCAAATCCTTAGATTGAGCTACTATTGGCCTCATCTATTCTAAGATGCACACCAACATGTGAGGACATGTCATACATGCCAGACTTCTGCATCTAGGGAATGCAATTCAGTGATGCCCCTACAACCGATGTATGGGGTAAAACTATTTTCCCAATGGGTGTTAGATTTTGTAGGAGTCATTAATCTAAATTTTTCTGCAAGGCATGAATTTATTTTGACAGTGATAGATTATTGCACACATTGGACTGAGGACCAACCTTGTTAAAATAGCACGACTGATGTGGTCATCAAATTTATCAATGAACGCATCATTTCTAGGTTTGGAGTACCATTTTCCCTAGTATATGACAATGGCCCTGCTTTTTATTTCACAGATTTCATTCAATGGGCCTATGAACATAAGATAGTATTAAAATATTCCTCTAATTACTACCCACATGGAAATGGAGTAGTTGAGTCTACTAACAAAAATCTGTTGGAAGTGATTAAGAAGTTGTTAGAAAGCAACCCTAGGGATTG
The DNA here is from genome assembly GCA_007258455.2 of Sequoia sempervirens. Taxonomy (NCBI): domain Eukaryota; kingdom Viridiplantae; phylum Streptophyta; class Pinopsida; order Cupressales; family Cupressaceae; genus Sequoia; species Sequoia sempervirens. Next base: position 113,075,424 of record VDFB02049217.1, on the reverse strand, counting down.
GCATACCCAACTGAGATTTTCCTTATGGATAGATAAAAATCACATTAAAGTCACCTTAGGGGATTCACCATTCAAGTAGGTATATGGAAAAGATCTGGTCTTTCCTATACATCTACAAATACCTATCCTTAGGTTCATGCAAGAATTTTATTCAAAAGATGATAGGATAGAAGTTAGGCTAACTGATTTATTAAATATGGAAGAACAAAGAGATGTTGCTTTACAATAGTTCTATAAACATCAAGTTGTTGTCAAATGTTGGTTTGAAAAAAGAGAAAAATTTAAAGCCTTTGGAATATCAGACCTTGTACTGTTATGGGATAAAGCTAGAGAAAAGAAAGGGGACCACCAGAAGTTTGACCGACTATGGTTGGGTCCATATCAAATAGTTGAAATCCTGGGTGAGAATGCATTTCATTTGAGCACTTTAATAGGACAACCCATTCCATTTCCTGTCAATGGTTAGTTTCTCAAACATTATTTTGGCTCGTGAAGGTCTAATTTTTTGTTGGTTGTATATATGTAATTAGTTGTCTTTTTGTTTTGGTGTGTTCTTTGTTTGTTTGTTTGTTTTCCCTTTGTTTTCTTTCTTTTTTTTTTGTTTTGTCTTGGTTTCTAGGGACCTTCATTTTCCTCCATTTTGGAATGAAGGGGTTGTTATTCAAAGTATATTGTAGGCACTAGGAGAGAAATTGGTTTATGTTTTTCTAGGTATGTCTATTGAAATATTTCATTCTAAACTTGTGTCTTATGATCATTTTAAACAATGGTTTGAAAAGTTATTAAGAATAAGGTATATTGCTAACAATCTCATGAACCATGATTGAAATTTGTCACAAAATAGATAAAAATATATATCTATGTAAGATGCCTATTTGTCTCAGGGTGGTTGTATCTTAGATTCAAGTGAAAAATCCAATTCCCAACACTGTCATGAGGTCAACTATAGTTCTCAGGCCACATTTTAGATTAATTATATTTGAGTATTGAGAAAAGTTAATAAAAAATTCCTACAAGTGAAGCCTATAAATAAAAGGGAAGAGAAAAGAGAACCATTGAAAGAAGGAAAAATCAATATCAAATGGGTAATTCAAGTATCTCTATCAGGGTTATGGATGCATGACTAGCAGTAGAGCAATGCTTTGAGAGAACTAGAGGTATCTCCATCGGGGCTTTGGACGCTTGGTTGGTAGCGAAGTAATGCCTAGAATATCATTGCATGATAGTTAAAGGACTCAAATTATGCAGCTTGAATCTTAGGTATAGTTGTTCAGTGGTAAAGAGAGTTTTTATGGAGAAAGATGCACGATACATACACAAACTCATATTCAAAGTAGTTCATATTGATTTACATATGAGATTCTAGCTCAATCTTGTTCAATACATTTGATACTACTTGAGTTAGAATATTCATAAACCAGAGGTTCTGAGTGAGTGAATTCTTTAGTGTCTTGAAAATGGGTAAACCTATTTCCCAATCAAGTCACCATTTGTTATGCCTTAGATAACCACCCCATTTTTTTTTTGGGTCAAAATGGGTCCCCCTTGTGTTTGTTTTTCCTTGGCATTTTTGTTTGGGTCTTAGGAGTTGTTATTTTTTTCTCCTAAGTCCTTGTTCCTTTTTTCCTAGTGGAAGTGGAGCAAGAATAAAAACTGGACTCGAAACTTTGTGAAGGTTCCAAATCTGGATTTAGTTTTGGTGTCGGCGTCGCCCTTGCCTTGTTGTTTTCATTTGTATTTTTGGGTTTGCCTTGCAATCTTGGGTCTATTTCTCCCTTGGGTTGTCTTTGGTTTTCCTGTGTTTCATTTTCTCCTTGGCAGATGCAGAACCAAAAATGAAACTAAACTTGGAACTTTGCACAAAGTTCCCAATCTTGTTTTGGTTTCAATTCCGCTCTCGCACATTTTTTGTGTTTTTTTCCCCATTTGTGTCTTGCTTGGGATGGGTTTTGTCCTGGTTTTGTTTCCTTTTTTTAAATTTTCTTGTGTTAGTTTTTTTTCCTTTGTCGGGAGTGGAACTAGAATCAGACCTGAACTTGAAACTTTGTAAAGGTTCTAGTTCCAGTTTTGGTTATGATTCTACCCCTGTTCCCTTCGTTTTCATTTCCTTGTCACGAGACTAGAACCAGATTTGGATTTACACAAGGGAATTTGGTAAAGTTTCTTGTTATGTTTCGTATATGCCCTGCCTTTGATTTGTGCATTGGTTGTGTACCCATTCCTCTCCTAACTCTGCGCTTGACCAACCACATTTACTGCATTAATTATAGCTTCCTCACACACATGAAATGGCTCTTAAACTTTAATCAAGGTTATTTTAGCTCATAATCATTATCTAAAACATTTTTTTTTACAATCCTGAGCTTGAGTAACTTTGAGAGGAGCATGATTTGATTGTGCGCGTGTGTTGGTGAGTGGATTCTTGTTGAAGTTTCAACCTTTCTTGGTGACGTTTTGAGGTAGGTGGTTTTCCCATTTGTTTTTTGTGTTCTTTGCGCGTTCATGAGACCTTTCTCGTGAATCCTCACTTGTTTCCATGTTTGTTTCACTTCTTGTTTCTAGATTGGTTTCTTTTCTTCTTGTTTTCTACTTTTCCTTTTTGGCTTTACTTGTTTGTTTTATCGTTCTGTTGACGCTTTCCTTGTTTTGGTGGCATGTTCATTCTGTTGTGCCCTAGTCTTAACTAGGGTTTCATTTTGAGGGGTCTTCTATGCTTTGAAGTGTTTGAATATTTTTAATGACCCCTTTGATCATATTCCCATGTCGATTCAATGATTTTCATGTTGGGTTCTTGATACCCTAATTTCTTGAATTGACAAGTTGCACCAACTAGGGTTTGTACATTAACCTTTACAATATCTTGCCCTAAAAGTACAAATATGGTTTTGTCCTGTTAAGGGTGAGGTTAAATCCATTATTTAAAGTTTCCTTGTGGTTTCATGTGACCTAAGTCTGAAGTTGGTGTGACTGTGTGTTTAAAATGTTCTTCACTTGAATGATAAACTGGTAGAAGCGGATCCTACAATGAACTCATTCCTAAGTGTTTGCATAATAATCAATTCCCTCTTTCAATGAGTGTTCATTTTGGTCTACACCCTTATTCTTTTAGTGGAAGCGAAACCGGAGTTGGAAACAAACTTGGAACCATCAGCTGGTTCTAGGTCTGATTTCCATTATGATCTCAGTTCTTGTCTCATCCCAGTTTTGATCCCGATCCTGCCTATGTTAAAAGGATTTATGTTCTTGTTTCTCTTTTGGCTCCACTTTCGATATATGCAAATTTTGACTAAGTATGTAGAGTTTCCTTGGGTGAATAGAAGATGATATGAAAGGTAATATCAATGTAATGGTTTCCAAGTCTTTGTTGATCTATCATAAGACTATTTTGTAGGAGTGAAAAATATCAAGAGCCTTTATTTAAGAAAATTCTCAAAGAAGGAGCTAGGTTGCAGAAAGTTCAAGGCCAAAAAAGCCTAAGAAGATAAAGGTTGAGCAGCTCCCTTGCACCTTGAGGTACAAACATAAGAGTCCCACTCTTATAGCCAACAAGGTGGATTCTAATTGGGATGATATCATTGATACAAACTTAGGGCCATTCAACTATGAGGATTTGGTTGAAGAAACTTTCACAAAAGATGAAACAGGGAGAACAAAAAGAATTTTTCAATCTAGATTGGCACATGTTTCCCTCTTTCCTCTATCAGTTCAGCATCCAAAACTCATACTTACTACAACAAGAGCTTATAACCCAGAAACAAGGCAATGTGTGGACCTACAAGGGAATATCATTATTGATCTCACTCCACAGTTGATAAGGTTCATGTTTGATGCACCTACAACATAGAATCCCAAATAACTCAATGAAGTAGAGGCATTACAATTATATAGCAACCACAAGGAAGCTAACATGACCCAAATGAATAAGAAATGGATGAGGGTGGAAAACAAATCCTTGACTAAGTTTCCTGATTAGCCAAAGAGAGTAGATTTCAGTAAGGAGATTAGTGACATAATCATGATGCTTTCCAGAGTGTTTGAAAAGAGATTCTTCACATTTCAAGGAATGGATATTTTCATTCATTCAAACCATTTTGGATGGCAAGTACCAATTTTATTAGCCAATGATTTTTTTATAGAGCTTACATAATCAGATTCTTAGAGTGGGGCAAACAAAGAGTTTCTTCGTGACTTCTTATGTAGTGTATGCAGCTACAAGGAGGGGCATTTTCCCTAGTTTGAATGTAGTTGGAGTATAGGGAGAAGCCCTTGGACAAAATAAAGTGGGATCATTATGATCATCTAACTTTGCAAACATCAAAATTGCACTGTAGAAGGGTTAATAATGCATTCTCGTATGTTATCATTAATCTGTTGACAGGTGATGTAGGGTATAGATTAAGCAGGGAAGCCATGGCATTCATTGTAGAATGGGGGAATTGGTACATCCAATACCCCAAGTTTACTTACTTTAGGTTGTCAGATTTTGATAGCCATCCTCATCTGCTTCCAAGATGTTGTAGTAATATAATTCTCCTTATGGAATTTATCTATCAAGCCATAGGAGTCAATCTTAAATTTGTGAGAAAGCACAATACTGGTTGCCATAAATTTTCCATGAAGTTAGGAGAGTATAGTTGTGCACATAATGTGGCTGCTAAGGCAATTTTTGATCAACTGATTTAATTGAAATTGGGTTTATATACAGTTCGAAAGCATTTTGATTCTAAGCATACGATGAATACTTTTCTCCCTATTATCTTTGATATTAATTTCAAATTTCTAGAATATTTTTGGATTGATCTACAAGATGAATATGATGTCAAAGGGAGGAACTATGAAAGGTTACCCATCCCAATAATGATTGAGTATGGGGTGAAGGAAGATATTCCTGATAGTTTATTAGATGATGGTGTAACCTTGTATCCCTAGTATGAGGCTAAAAAAATAAAAAGGACTTGGATCTAGTAAACTGGGATAAGGAAGAGTCCATTGACATTAAGAAAATTGTAAGAACGATGATGGATCAAAGTATCCAATGGGTGGTAATGAGGATCAAGGAGCCAGAGGCTCAAAATTATAAGAGAGGAAAGCTACATGTACCCAAGGGTACAAAAGAAGGAAGAGAAGAACAACTCCTAAGGATCCATTGGAGTTTCTCCCTCCTAACTTTAGGGATGAGCCTAATCCAACAACACCAGCTCAGGATATCCTTGAATCACAAGGATAAGAAACTACTATTGTTGGTGAAGGAAATTCATCTCAATCGCTCCTTCCAGAAGAATCCACTAAAGAAGTACCTAAAGGAAGCCTTCATGATCAGGCTCAAAAAGATAAATAGAAGGAGCATGAGGTTGAGATCCATAATATCAATTTTGATTTAGAGGCTACACAGTTAGATGATGAGCCTCCCAAAGCTATGTATGCAGAGAATGTTGGAAGTGTTGAGGAAAACTATGTTTTGATAGAGGAGGATCAATGGAAGTTGTTTGAAGATGCCAAGAGAGAAGAAAATGCCAAGGAAAAGGTTGAGGCACTTGCCAAATAGAGAGAAATTGATGCCACGGAACAAGCTGATGCATTGGCTAAACAACAAGAATTGGAGGCTAAGGACAAGGCTGAAGAACTTGCCAAGTAACAAGAGTTTGAAGCTAGAGATAAAGAAGAAGAGCTAGCAAGGAAACAAAAGGGAAAGAAAGATTTTTGGTAGCAAGAAAAAGAACAAGAATTGAAGATTAAAGAAGAAAGGGATAAGTTAGCTATGCTCCAGAAAATTCATGAGCTTGAGAAAGAGAAATCTCAACAAAGAAGGGAGAAATAAGTTTTTGAGGCCAAGTTCAAGGTTGTTGAGGAAGCTCGAAGAAAAAAGGATGAGGAGGAGATTTTTCTTGAGAAGTTGGAGGCATAAGCACTTGCTAAACATGAGCAAGACTCTAAGAATGCATGGGATAAGATCAAACATCTATAGAAACAAAGGGATGTTATGTTGAAAGATAGAGAGGACCTATTAGAATAAGGGAGATTAGAGGGAGAAAAGGAGAAGGTTGAAATTTAAAGGCATACAAAAGAATTTGTAGAAAGGAAGCAACAACAAGCACAAGAGGTTGATTCTCAACTTAGGACCTCCATTCTGCAACCTCTTTCCTCTACCACTGCTACTTCTTCCACACAAGTGGTTACCACTCCTATTGATCCAACATAGTTGAAACTCAACCTTGAAAGGAAACAAGTAGTCCAACCTCAACCCTTGAAATGAGAATATATTATGAAAGAAATATAGAAAAAGAGGCCCAAGAAAAAGGCTAGGGTCCTTCAGTCCACAAAGATAACAGATGTAGGTGAAATCATAGCTGAATGTGCCATTCCAATGAAAGACAAGGATAAGCAAGATATGCAATTGACTGATTATCAATTGGGCACAGTTAATTTGGGGAAACCAACAAGAAATCAACAGATGAACCTTATTGATATAGTTGCATCCTCCTCCAAATCTAGAATGATAAAGGACAAACAAAGAAAATATGAGCTTAAGGCTTAATTAGACCAATTTCATGGGTTCCTAAAGGATGTATCTACCCCTATTTCCTTTGAATCTGTTGTTGGACTATTGCTGTCAAAAGTGAAAATCATGTAAGGGAGATTAGTGGCATACCACTAGGTTTCTTAGGAGCTTTTCAGACAAGTATTGGGTAGGTCATAGTGTCAATGAAAATGTACTCATTCATTGGTTCATGCTCTCAATCTAAGGAAAAAGTTGTAAGGAGTCACAGAGTTCCAAGTTTTCCTAACCAATGTCGCGAGGTTCTCATGTTTTCTAACCTCCCAACTTGGCGACTTAGCTAATGGAGTGATAAGGACAATGAAAATGAATGGAGTTGTGGAGTTCTAAGATTTTCTAATCTATTTCATGAGGTTCTCAAGTATGGAAACCTTTTGACTTAGCAATCTCCTTGTTGTTAGCGAAAGTGAATTGTATCACGGGGTTCTAAGTTTTACTAACCTTGTCGCGAGGTTCTAAAGTTTTGAAACTTCCCAACTTGGAAACTAAGTGATGGAGTAATAAGGAGTAAGGAAGCCTTAATGATGATGCAGACATGTGGTATGATGGGTTTGAGCTGTGACATGGTGATGACGTGGACATGTGATGACAACATGTGGGCCCCACATTGGAATGATGCATTGGGTGTTGTTATTTTCATCGAACTGACTTATTCATTTCAAAAGGAGTTAATATTTAAGTCTTTTCTAAGAGACTTGTTGATAATATTGTAGATTCCATTTTGATGCTCCCGAATTGCACAAGCAGTGGACATGTGTTTTGGTGCAAGCTTATCTATGTGGATGGTGATGTCTGTTGCATGACAGTGATGAGGATGTTGTGTGGATGGTGGAAACAACTTGAGAAATGGGATAGGAGCATGATGTCGATTGTGAGACCTGAGTGTTACGATGGTTAACACATGGAAATGAAAGATTGCTTGATATGTCATTTTTCATTGGTGTTGTGGGCCTGATTAGATAACATGGCAAGCATATCAGTGTGACTTGCTTGTATCGGTGGGCTTCTAAATGAAGTCCCAATGACTGGACAATATGATAGATTGATGACGGTGGTTTAAGTGACCAATTATTCAACGGTCAAGATTTAAAGTCACAACAGTGAATTTTGATCATAGGATCAAGGCATGAAGGAGTTGATCAATGACTGCACTTCAAATGCAAAGATTTGAAATGACTATGTCAAGTGTAAACAAGGGTTTGGTATAAAAACCAACATAGGAGAAATAATTAATTTGTCCAACTATCTCAGCGACCATGTAAATGAAGATTTAATTTGTTAAGTGGTGGAAGAGTTTGCAAAATATTTAAAGATCGAATCAGATTGAATGATCACAAGAATGCATTAAATGCATATCAAATTCTAGGGTTTGAAAAAAATTTATTCTTAGCAAATTCTTTGTTATAGAATAAAGTGTTGTGTGACTCGATTCAGAGGTATGGTGATTTATGATGAGCTGGACAATATGTGTTGGGCACGATTCTCTGACAATCATGGAAGTAGGTGAAAAACCCTACCAGTGATTCCAATGTATATGAATTGAATGAAGTGAGTGTCTAAATGCATAGGAAGGAAAACTGTAACAAAAAGAAAAACCTAAAAATTCATGTAGCTGGTTATAGTGGAGTAAGGGAGAACTGAGAGAGAGAGTGAAATAGATTATGTGTTGTATTGATGCATCTTAGGTTTTGTAGAACCATTTTATGCATAGTATATTGCAAAAAAATTTATGAGGTTGTAGCCTTCATTTTGCACTAAGTTGTAGCTCAAAATAGGATGTAGTAGCATCCTTGAAGTTGTAACTTCTAAACAAGGAGTTGTTGCTTCCTTGGGTTGCAGCCCTAAACATTGTAACTAAACTTTGAAGCTTGTGAGGCTCAATTAGGATAGTAGATCCTAGCAGCATTTCTTACCATGGTTTTTCCCATCTTGGGTTTTCCATGTACATACTGTGTTATGTGTTGATCTCTCTTGTGCTTGTGGCTATTATATTTTCTAGTATTTCAATCTACACATTTGAAGTTGAGGTTGAATCTTCAAAAGGGTTGAAGAACTAAAATTTTTAATATCTACTAATTCATCCCCCTCTTTGTATATCATTGTGTTTTAACAATTGGTATCAAAGCACCAGGTTCCCTAGGAGGACCTTAACCAGCTTGGGTAGATCTTGGATAGGTGAACACAATGGCATTTCAGGAAGGCTCAAACAAGACACCTAGGTTTGATGGAACAAACTATGCTAAATGGAGCTCATTAATGGGAGGATTCTTAGTCTCTCTTAGAACTGAAGTTTGGGCATGTGTTGAGACCCAATTTACTATTCCTACTACTATTCCTACTGATACTACAACAAAGAAGATTCATGAGGACAATATTAAAGCTTGGTTTATTATTATGAACAATTTGTTTGACTCTGTGCATAGAAAAGTTATATATTGTAAAACTGTTTATGATGTCTAGGAAAAACTCAAGAAAATCTATGAAGGTGCACCAAAGTGAAGTTGGTAAAGTTACAAGTGTTGAGAGAAAAATTTGAAGGCTTGATGATGACCAAAGAAGAGAAGATTGCAAACTATCTTTAGAGGGTTGATGATGTGGTAAATGCCATTAAAGGATATGGTGTAGATATTAAAGAAGATGTTGTGTTGAAAGTTCTCAAGTCCATGACAACTAAATATGATGCCAAGATTTTTGTTATTGAAGAGGGAAGAGAAATTGATAAAATTACTCTTGATGAGGTGCATGGCATAATTACTGCATATGAGATGAGAATGCCAAGTGTTGAATCATCTAGGAGAGAAGTTGCATTTAAGGTTGTCAAGAAAGACAAAGATGAAGTTGGTAAGAAATAAAAAGTTGTCATTGCATCTAATTATGAAGAAACTGATGAGGAAGAAGCATTTTTTATAAGAAGGCTAAGAAGAGGATCCAACAAGTATAAAGGTATGCTCCCTCTTAAGTGTTTTAACTATGGTAGAATAGGTCATTTTGCTTCAAAGTGTCCATCTGATAAAGACGATAGTTCCAAGCAAGAATTTGATAGTAGAAAGAAGAAAGAATTATACCCTAAAAGAAAGAACTTTGGAAAGAAGAAGAAGAGCTTGTACATCAATGAAGAAAGCGAAGTTTCTGATGCTAGTGATTGTTCAGAAGAGGATCAAGGCCATTCCCTTGTAATGAGAGATGATAGAAGATAATTTATATTCATGGCTAAAGAAACTAAGGATCAGGAAGATGCACAAATTGAGGACTTATATGAAGGAGAAGATGAGGTAGTTGTTGATCTTGAAGGAGAACTAATTAGTGCTCTTGAAGATCTTGATGAACTAAGAGACAAATATGATGATCTTAAGAGGGAAAACAAGAAGCTAAAAAGAAATGATCAAAAGTAGACTAACAGATTAACACAAGAACTTGAAGAGTCCAATAAGGTGTTAGTAGGATTGAAAGTTCATGTAGAAGAGCTTAAAAGAATTGAGGATGTCATGAAATCTAAATTGCAATATGAGATAGATAGATGCTCGAAAATTGAGGTAGAAATAGTTTCCTTAAGGAAAGAATTGTAGAAGGCTAATGAGCATATCAAAAATGGATTAAAGTTGAAAGGTGGTACAAATATTCTGAATGATTTGATAAGTACACAAAAGCCTGCAAATAAAGAAAAATATGGTTTAGGTTTGGAAAAAGCGAAGAATTCATTTACGGATGTCTCTACAAAACTTTATGAAAGATTTAGAGCAGGAGAAAAATTAGTCCCAAGTGAAGAAAAATCTAACAAGGAGGAAGCTTCTAAAGATGAACAAAAATATAATAAAGAAAAGAAACTAGTCGAAGTAAAGGAGGACAACCAGATAGTTCCTGATCAACAAAAGAAGATGCAGAATGTAAAAAGATCAGACAATGATGGATTCACAAGAGTACACTATCCAAGGAGTCCTAGACAAAGAAGATCACCTTATCTAGCTGAAGGAAACTACATGACCAAGTAATCATTGTATTTCAATGGGTATTGCTATACCTGTAACAATTTTGGTCATAAGGATAGAGAATGTAGAATCATTCCAAGGAAGAATACAAATTTTGCAAGAAAGAATCCATTTACTCCCTTGGTTGATATGGATATAATTTGTTATAGTTAGAACAACTTTGGTCATATAGCTAGAAACTATAGATCAATATTTATAGGACCAAATGTGAAATATGAGAAGAAGAAATCCTTTCCTGCTAATAAAGAGAAAGGAAATAAGACTTATGAGATAGGAGAAAAGAAAATTGAGAAGAATCCCGAAAAGATATGGAAGGAGAAAGAGTAGGGATCTTGCATCACTCAATCTATGATTGCCCAAATGGATTTACATGCAAAGGAACAAGATCTATGCATTGTTGATAGTGGTTGCTCCACACATATGACTAGAGATAAAAAGAAATTCATTAAGCTTGAAATGAAAAAAGGAGGTTCAGTAAATCTAGGTGATAATACTATTGTTAAGATCTGTGGTAAAGGAATTTTGAGCATAGATGGAAAGAAAAAAATAAAGATGTTCTCTATGTGGAAGGTCTAAAACACAATCTTCTTAGAGTCAACTAGATGTGTGATAATGGATACTAAGTTGTATTTGATTTCGAAGGCTACAAGATAAGATTGAATGGTAAAAAAAATTCTCAAGAGATAAGGACTAATAGTAATCTCTACAATCTATGTGAAGTGGAAGGATAAACATGTCTAATTAGTTAAGTAGATGAAAGTTGGATGTGGCATAGAAGACTAGGACATGTAAATTTTGACAAAATGGTGAAAATAAGTTCAAAAGGCCTAGTTAGAAATATTCCCAAGATTGCAAAGCCTAATAACATCATCTGTAAAGGCTGTCAACAAGGAAAGCAAACAAAGTCTAAATTTCCCATAAAGGATTACTATACTATGAAATCCTTGGAAATAATCCATGTTGATCTATGTGGTCCAATGAGGACAAGAGCATTTCAAGGAGAAAGATATTTCATGTTGTTGATTGATGACTATACCATAATGGCATATGTTACATTTTTGAAGGAGAATGCTGAGGATTTTAAAGCATTTAAAAGTTATAAGAAGCTGGTGGAAAATATGAATGGGAGAAGAATGAAATGTCTTAGGTCAGAAAGAGGTGGGGAATTCATGTCAAGAGAATTCATGGAATATTGTGAAGATCATGGAATCAAGTGCCAGTTTTTAGCCCCAAGAACATCACAACAAAATGGTGTGGTAGAGAGAAGAAATAGAATTGTGAAGGAGATGGCCAGGGCTATGTTGAATGAGGAAAACTTGGAAGATACATTTTGGAAAGAAGCAGTAAAAACTACTGTATACATTTAGAACAATACACTTATAAGATCTAACAGTGGTAGAACACCATATGAATTATGGTTTGGTTGGCCTGCATCAGTCAAGCATTTCAAGGTATTTGGCAGTAAGTGCTATATTAAAAGGAAAGATGACAACTTAGGAAGTTTTGAGTCAAGATGTGATGAGGGGATATTCTTGGGATATTCCAACCAAGGTAAAGCTTATAAGTGTTATAATAAAATAATGCATAGAATTATAGAGAGTGTACATGTCAGGGTTGATGAAAGTGCAAATTTGGGTCAACCTAGCAGAAACAATCTTGAAAAGTGAGTCAAATGATGATGACATAGGTGCACGAGTTGAAGAAAAGGAACAAGAAGAAGAGAATGAGCAAGAGGTTGAATGTGCTCCTACAAAATATGTGCAAAAAGATCATCCTATAGATTTAGATAATCAATGACAAGAATACAGGAGTGTAGACTAGAAGGAGACTTGCAAAAAACAAGGAACAAGTAAACTATGCTCTCTTGTCTCAGATTGAACCAACAAGTTTTGATGAAGCTAGTAAGGATGAAAGCTGGTTAAGAGAAATCAAGAGGAACTCTATCAAATTGAAAAGAACAAAACTTGGGAATTGGTTCCTAGACCATCAAGAAAGAATGTAATTGGCACACAATGGGTATTCAAAAACAAGCTGAATAAAGATGGAGCTATGGTAAAAAATAAAGCAAGATTAGTGTGCAAAGGATATGCACAAGTAGAAGGAATTGATTTTGAAGAAACATTTTCTCTAGTAGCACGATTAGAAGCTATTAGAACGTTTCTTGCATTTTCGATGTATAAAGGTTTTAAGGTATATCAAATGGATGCCAAATCTACATTTTTAAATGGAAACCTTGAAGAGGAAGTATATATTGAGCAACCAAAAGGTTTTCAGGTGTCAGAGGATGATGATTATGTCTACAAATTGAGGAAAGCATTGTGTGGTTTGAAGCAAGCACCAAGGGCTTGGTATTCAAGATTAGATCAATAGCTACAACAATAGGGATTCAAGAAAGGTTGTGTTGATAGAAATTTGTATCTCAAATCTGAGGGTAAGCAAATTTTCATTGTTGTAGTTTATGTAGATGATATTATATTTGGTGGTAGCAGTGATGTAATGTGCAAAATATTTTCCACAAACATGCAAGATGAGTTTCAAATGTCCATGCTAGGAGAACTCATTATTTTTCTTGGTTTGCCAATTACACAAACTAATAAAGGTATTTTTATATCACAAACCAAGTATGCAAAAGAAATGCTTAAAATTTTTGGCATGGAGGATTGTAAACCAGTCAGTAGTCCCATGATTATTGGTTGCAAGTTGAGTAAATCGGATGAGTCACCTAATGCAAATCAAACTTTGTATAGATCAATGATTGGAAGTCTACTAAATCTAACTGTATCAAGCCCTGATATAATGTAAGTAGTTTGTATGGTAGCTTGGTTTTAGGTAGAACCAAAAGAATCACATGTCAATGTAGTAAAGAGAATCTTTAGATACATCAAAAGTACTGTTGACTATGGTTTATGGTATTCCAAATGCAAATATTTCACATTAATAACATCTACAAATGCAGATTGGGCAGGTAGTGTGGATGAAAAAAAAAGTACCAGTGGAGGAACATTCTTCCTAGGGAACAAATTGGTTTCCTAGATGAGAAAAAAGTAAGAATCTATTACTCTTTCTACTACAAAAGTAGAATATGTTGCAGTAGTTGATTCTTTGTGACAATTCAAGTGCCATTAATATCTCAAATAATCTAGTGATGCACTCTAGAACAAAGCATATATCAATCAAGTATCAATTCATCAGAGAAAAAATTGTAGATAAAGAAGTCAGCATGGAGTATATTCCCACCAAGGAACAAGTGGCTAATATATTTACAAAACCCCTTCCTACAGAGCAGTTTGAATACTTGAGGAAAAAGCTGGGAGTAGTTTCTCCCACTTCATATCAATAATCTCTAGTGATAGGGCTTGTATCCAGGGGGAGCTTCATTGATTAGTTATTCAACCTTGGTTAAGACTAATATGATCAAGTCATGAAAATTGTAGAATTCAAAATTGAAGCATTTCTAAGGACTTGATGGTTGTAGCATTCAAAATTGAACCCTTTCTTCAGGAGGAGTGTACGCTTTGCCATTGATGTCAAAGGGGGAGAAATGTGTTGCTAAACCGATGAGATGAGATGTATGTCATAGGGGGAGTTGCAGTGTTACAATGTGTTAATCAAATTGGCATTGAGTTTCAGTGGTGCCTGATCAAATAGTTAGAGTTTTTTCATTAATGCCAAAGGGGGAGATTGTTGGACTATTGTTGTCATTGATGTCAAAACTAAAAATCATGTAAGGGAGATTGTTGGAATATTGATTGGGTTTCTCGAGATCTTTTTAGAAAAGTATTGGAAAGGCTGTGATGTCAATGAAAAATTCCTCATTCATTGGTTCATTCTCTCAATCTAAGGCCAAAGTTGTAAGGAGTCGCGGAGTTCCAAGTTTTCCTAACCTATGTCGCGGGGTTCTCAAGTTTTGTAACCTCTTGACTTGGCAGCTTAACTAATGGAGTGATAAGGATGGCGAAAATGAATGGAGTCGTGGAGTTCCAATATTTTCTAATCTATGTCACGTGGTTCTCAAGTTTGGAAACATTCTGACTTAGTGACCTCCTTGTCGGCAAAAGTGAATGGTATCGCAGGGTTCTAAGTTTTACTAACCTTGTCATGGGGTTCTCAAGTTTTGAAACTTCCCATCTTAGCGACTAAGTGATGGAGTGATAAGGAGTAAGGAAGCACTCAATGTGGGACCCAACCTTATTGATAATGTAGACATGTGGCATGATGGGTTTGATTTGTGACATGGCAATGACGTGGACATGTGATGATAACATGTGGACCCCACATTGGAATAATACATTTGATGTGTTATTTTCATCGAAGTGACTTAGTCATTTTGAAAGGAGTTAATATTTAAGTCTTTTCCGGGAGACTTGTTGAGAATATTGTAGATTCCTTTTTGATGCTCCAGAATTGCACAAGCGGTGGACAAATGTCTTGGTGGGACCTTATCTATGTAGATGGTGACATCATCTATACGACAATGACATGGATGCTACATGGATGGTGAGGACCACTTGAGAAACACGATAGGATTATGATGTCGACTGTGAGACCCAAGTGTTACGATGGTTAACAAATGGAAATGAATGATTGCTCGATATGTCATATCACATCAGAATTGTGAATGATGTGGCAATGACATGTAGGTTGCAGGCTTAGTTAGATAACAGGGAAAGAATATTAGTGTGACTTGCCTGTATTGGTGGGGGTCTGAATGAAGTCCCAATGACTAGATGATATGATAGATCGACGGCGATTGTTTAAGCAACTAATTATCCAACGGTTAGGATTTAAAATCACAATAGTGAATGTTGACCACAAGATCAAGGTGTGAAGGAGTTGATTGACGACCATAGTTTAAATGCAGAGATTTGAAATGACTATGTCAAGTGTAAACGAGGGTTTGGTATGAAAATCGACATAGGAGAAAGAATTAATTTGTCCAACTATCTCAGTGACCATGTAAATGAAGATTTGATCTGTTAAGAGGTGACACAACTTTTGCAAAATATTTAAAGATCGAATCAAATCAAATGATCACAAGAATGCATTAAATTCATATAAGATTCTAGGGTCTGATAGAATGTTATTCTTAGAAAATTCTCTGTTATAGAATAAAATGTTGTGTGACTCAATGTAGAGGTATGGTGATTTCTGACGAGCTGGACAGTATGTGTTGGGCATGATTCTCTGAAAATTATGGAAGTAGGTGAAAAACCCTAAGAGTGATTCCAATGTATATGAATTGAATGAGGGGAATTATTGAGATATGGAGAATGAAGAGAGTGTCTGAATGCAGAGGAAGGTGAACTGTAATAGAAAGAAAAACCTAAAAATTTATGTAGCTGGTTACAATCAAGTAAGGGAGAATAGAGAGAGAGAGAGAGAGAAAGAACTTATGTGTTGTATTGATGCAACTTAGGTTTTGTAGAACCATTTTATACATAGTATATTGCAAAAATTTGTACGAGGTTGTAGCCTCCATTTTGCACTGATTTGTAGCTCAAAATAGGGTGTAGTAGCATCATTGAAATTGTAACTTCTAAATAGGGAGTTGTTGCTTCCTTGGGTTGTAGCCCTAAACATTGTAACTAAACTTTGAAGCTTGTGAGGCTCGATTAAGATAGTAGATCCTAGCAGTATTTCTCACGTGGTTTTTCCCATCTTGGGTTTTTCATGTACATATTGTGTTATCTGTTGATCTCTCTTGTGCTTGTGGCTATTATATTTGTTAGTATTTCAATCCACACATTTGAAGTTAAGGTTGAATGTACAAAAGGGTTGAAGAACTAAATTTTTTAATATCTACTAATTCACCCCCCTCTCAGTAGATCATTGTGTCCTAACATCTATTTCTCTAGAAACACCAATTTTTTTGAGTAAGAAAGAGCCCGATGATCTTGTGCAAATGAGGAGTAAGGTTGGAATGCTTGATAGATGGATAGATCGATTGAACCAAGAGGTAGATGATCTACTTGTTGATAATTATAGGGCACATGAGGGTGCATTGGAGTTGGTTGAGGACATGAACTCAGATGCTCAAGTCTTGGGGAAACAAGAGGATGAGTATAAAGAGCATACAAAGAAGCTGAAAGACATCAACAAGTTGCCAAAGAAAACTCTCTTGGAATAGTCTATCATCGATGAGGATAATGTGGACTTCATTGAAAAGATAATCAACACTATCAGGTTCAAATTCACATTCATTTATCAACATAGAAATGAAGTTCAAGAAGCTAGTAAAGATCTAAATGAGTAGATTGATGAATTGGAAGTAGTGATTTCCATTTTGGTTAATCTAAATATCCATGTGAAGGAAGGTCTTCCTCTTGAAAAATTAAAGGAAAAGTGGAATAATAGGTTTGAGGAGGTGATGTAGAAAGAGGAGGATGGTTATGATTTGTTGCTTGATAGACTCATGGATATCAAGGATGAAGTGAAGGCTGCTAGGAGGGAATAAATTTAATTGAAAGACATGCAAGAATTCACCTCTGTAGAATTAAAAAGAATCAAATTTGAAGATGATTGGGTAGATGGACCTGATGCAGACATGCTCCAACAAGTGTTCACCAACTATGATGAGTACCTTCTTGAGAAAAATATGTAGGAATGAGGTGGTAATGGAACATTCTGTTCCTGATGGACAACTCTCTCTTTTTCTCCCCTATTTTGTAGGATCTAGACATGAGTCTAACTGAAGATCTTCTAGAAATTATACCTTCCTCCTTTGGGCATCAGATTTTGACAATAGGTTCATCAACAATTGAACTAAAGATCAACCAACAGAGTCACTTCATGCAGTTCCAGTTGTTCCTTAATTGGTGGATTCAATTTTTGATTGAGTGGAATTAATGCAAAGATTTCCTATATGTAATTTTTGGCTCCATTTTGTAAAGGTCGGCTAATTGAAGAAAGGATTAGTCACCTAAGAGAGATAGAAAATAGGATTGTCATAGTTTTAAGATTTAATAAGTTTTCAAGCAAGATACTTTGAGATACTCTTTACAGTTTATACAATTTTATGTCATTTTCAAGTTTCAATCTTAGTCATTATGTTAATGAATCATAGTCATTCATATGCCAGTGAATGTTGTGCATAATTGTTTCTTATATGATGCAAATCAATACAAGAATCTAGATCTGAGACTATTTCATTAAGTTATCTGTGAATGGAATTTACTTATATCTATTGATTTGTTAATTTTAGCAATGAGTTGGTGATATGTTTTGATTTTGAAATGAAGCTTTGATGAATGGTTATGGTTATCAAATTTTGCACTATGAATGTATGCAATAGTATAGGTCATGCTATGGATTGCATCAGTTTTGTAGTTTTGGTTACTTGAGGAAACACTCATTGTCAAGATACATTTTTGGATGTGAAGAGATTTATATTCATATTTTGTTGTTCTAAAGCCTTGTTCTATCTCTTTTTGTTTATTTACCCCCCCAAACATAGATTAATTTGTATGATGTAGTTTGTATTCCTTTTTACCAGTAGGCCTCTTGAATATTATAGTTTCATTGGCCACTGAATCACACCAACACAGTTGAGAACCAACTACAGAGACCTTGGAAGATAGGTGGTTTTAGATTAGTTATCTTTTTCATTAGAAATAGAGTAGAAATATTTTTTTTAACATTGTTGTGCTATTTTGACCATGAACACGTGCTTCGACAAATGGTTATTGTGGTTGATGTAGAACTCGATGACCCAACAACCTAGAGGTACAAGGGCAACATTACCCTAAGGCACATAGGATGACTAGGTCTACCACATTGGCACAAAGTGATTGACGAGATGGCAGTGTTCACCTAGAGGCCATGGTTACAAATGCTTGCCTAGTATGATTATGTCCAATAGTTATTCTATGCTTGGTAAGATCAAATGATGTAAGGGTGCGAGCACACGATGATAGAGCACTACCTTCTAAACATGGTAGCCTGATAGTTCGAGGATATTCAAGACCGACCTAATAATCAATATGTGGCCATCTTTGCCTGGACATCTAGAGAGAGTACATGGGGACAGATGATTCTAGCGTGTGACACAATTGAATCCTTCAAGCAGTTGGTTGCTAGGCCATGGGCCTATGCATAGGGATAGCAAGATTCGGGCACCACATGTACCTATGATGATTGGTTTAGAACCCTAATACGATTGAAAATTCTAGGGGTAGTGATTCCATGAAGGAGACCTTGAGACCAGACGACGAGGGAAGGATAGGTAGGATAGGTACTTGGAGCACCTGGAGGAGATGGGCCACCTCCACAATTGTGAGAGCAACAGCCTAATCAACAAAGGAACTAGAGAGATTAGAGGGAGTAGTAGAGAGATAACCAACCACCCCATCCACCATAGCCAGACCCACGGGATGCCTAGATTTAGTAGTTATAGGGGCAGATCTAGGGGTTGCAGGCACAACTACAGATAATTACAATACAGAGGGACCAAACTAGATAGTAGGTAGAGAGAGATCACAAGCGCCAGTAGAGGTAGGCAACAGAGCTACAAATAGCCCAGGAGGTCGGACGGACGTAGCAGCTGGAGAGTATGGTTGCCTCATCCCAGGGGAGGATAGCACTTACGTAGATGTACCACGATGCCATGTAAGAGGCTAAGTATTATAGGTTTCACTATCAGAAGGCTATACCTTAATTGCTTAGGTACCAGATTATTCCCAACAGACATGGATGAGATAGGCAGAGGACCAGCCAGAGAGGTAGGCAAGCAAGGGTAGTAGCCACCAGGGCTAGCTACCACATACAATTTTTTTTATCATAGCATTCAATTCTTTTTGGGACTCACAAGCTCCATTTTAATAGCCCTGTGGGCATTGTACACTGATTGATATACATACATATGATTTTTATTTGTACCATGACAATGATGATATATATATGATATGATTGATTTATGATGCGAAGTGTCTACTCTATTTATGCTTTATGGATGGATGCACTTGATGTTCTATATGTGATGTGTGATGTATGATTATGCAAATGTTTATGGATGATATGGATGTGTTCCCTTTTTGTATTATTTCTATGCACTTTTATGATTATGATGATGTGTGGAGTATGGATGTATTGATGCAAATGTTTATGATATGTGAATGATTTTAATATTATTAGACTAATGGATCTATATGATGCCCCTAATGGATAATGTTATATGCTATGGTTATGAAATGTATGGGATGTTATGACATTATCCTTTTCTTTTTCAGTATCTCTTTCATGTATGATATGATGATGCATATATGGATGATATGATTATACTTATATGATTATGCAATGGATGCAAATGTATGATTTTTGAGATGATTAGAATAACCAATCTATATTATGATGCAAATGATGGAAATGCAATGTATGTGAGATGATCAAATTTTCCTATTATGATTTGATATGAATATGCAATATGCTAATGATTTGTGGATGAATGATGGATGCATTGGTGATGTTTTGATTAACTTTCATGGTACCATGTTAGTGTGGAGAGAAGAAAGAAGAAATGAGATGATGACAAGAGGATCCAACAAGTCCATGATCTACAAGACTTTATTAGAGATGGGAGTGAATGATGATGATGTATTGCTTATCAGGAATTGGGATTTTGAAAGGGCTTACTTACCTTATGTTTTATAACAAACATAGATATGATGCGTCAAGGTATAAAGAAATAGGATGTTGTTGTGTCTAGTGTGATAGACTTTGACTTGACAATTAGATATGAGTATCCCTTTTCACACCTGGCATATGAAACATTATTTAAAATGAAATTCAGATATTTCAAACATCTCAAGCCAAAAAAATAGAAAAGAAAGCCTTCATATGTGGTCAACAAGATGTTGGCATATGGATTCTAGTGTTGTCATTGATGGCAACCTAAGTCATTATTCCAGTCCGTAGACTAGGATTTGTTCATACCGGCAGGTAGAGTAAAGAACAAAGTTTTACTGGAAGTGAAAATGAAGAACATGGTATCTGGTTAGTATGTCAATTCAAGTATGCTTCACCGGATTATCATTTTGAGTTGTGGATCTCAGGGAAAGTTGTTAAGTATCTATTTTATCTTATTGTTAAGTTTTGTGATGTTGCATCAATCGGTGGTTAAGTTAGGAGATCTGACAGAATGATTTTTTGTTTATTAGCTCATGGTGGTCGACTTAGTGAATATGGCATACCGCGGATGTATAAGGATTAATTGTTTAAATATTTCTATGTTTGAGCATTTTGATTTGGGGCCACAACATAGAATTAGTTGACCTTGATGGGTACACATCAAATATTTAATGTGGATTGAGCTGACTATTAGGAAATATTTTTATTGTGTTGAAGCCAACATATAGCGATTGAATTCTTGCTAGCAGGTATATATAAGCTCAATCAATTAATTCATTTTGAAGAGTGAGTTGATGCATGTTTGAAATGTGTGAATATAAAAAAAGGTTTGTTGAGCGATTTGGCATAGTTTCACTTGTGCATAAGAGGATTTTTTGTGAAGCGAATTAAGGTAGAGAAGAGCGAAGTACATAATTAGATAGAAGGTCCAGAATTTGATCTATGAGCCTCACCAGAATTGAAACTAGGCATTTGTAGATGCTACTTTCTTAGTTCAACTTTTTGTTGTAATCCAAATATTTTGTAAGGTAGTGAGCCTTCCTAATTTTGAGCACTGAGCTCTAGGAAGTGTGCCTAAATGCATGTGCATTCCTCTTTTTCTTCATACTTTTAAAAAATTATAAATTGTGGATTAACCTCCATCATATTTTTTCCCCTAATAGAGTTTCCACATAAAAATATCGATGTTATGGTGTTTTGATTGTTTCCTTCTTTTTCTTGCATCTTTACTTCTATTGAAATGTTGTAAATGGTTTAAGATCTAAATTGAAATTTAAATATTGTTGAACACTGATTCACCCCCCTCTCAGTGTTCCTTGAGTCCAACAATTGGTATCAGAGCAATGTTCCTCTGAAGAAGTTTAACAGCTCGAGGTGGATCTTGGAATGCAATGGACTCTAATGGTCTTCAATGAAAGATTTTGGTGGCACTTGATGATCTTGATCAGTCTAAAGTAGAAGTCTTGGAATTAAAAGAAAATCTTGAGGATGTTGAAAAATTCTTTCAATCATTGAAGGATAAACTCAATGAGTCAAGAGAAAAGAGGAAGGAACCATGTGATCAACTAAAGTAGAAAGAAATTAAAATCCTGGAAGATGTTCACTTGAATCATACCTTAAAAGAAATAATCAAAGAATGTGAAAAGCTTGCTAGAGACAATGCTACTCTAAAGCTTGAGATGGAATCTATGGTGATGAGGAAAAATAAGGAGATTGAAGAAAGAAGGAAGAATGAGGAGAATCTAGCCCAGTCCTTAAAAGAAATATCTGAAGAATGCAGTAGAGTTAATAGTGGATTCATTCAGCTGGAGATTGAACTACAAAAATCTAGAAATAATGAACAAGAGCTTGAAAG
Source organism: Sequoia sempervirens (assembly GCA_007258455.2). Classification (NCBI taxonomy): domain Eukaryota; kingdom Viridiplantae; phylum Streptophyta; class Pinopsida; order Cupressales; family Cupressaceae; genus Sequoia; species Sequoia sempervirens. The sequence continues at coordinate 113,053,406 of VDFB02049217.1, read as the reverse complement.
ATAGATAGTTATTCTTAGAGATGACCTCACTACTGTAAATGAAGACAAGGAGAAGTTTAAGATTAGTTTTGTTAAGCTTGATGAGCTGACTAAAGGATAGAAGGATGCAAATGACAAGTGAGGTCTTGGATATGAAAAGGGAGAAAGCTCTGGATCTAAACATAAGGATTCCAGAAAAAGAAATGAGATGAACAAAGGCGGAATGTACCCAGTAAGACAACCCAATACTCAAAAGTTTAATGGTCACTACTTTTCTTGTAACAAATTTGGTCATATGGCTTCTCAGTGTAGAAGTAAAATGAATTCAAACAGTCCATCATTTCTTAGTTAGTGTTTCAGTTGTAATAAGTTTGGTCATAAATCAATTGAATGTAGAAGTATGTTTGTCAGTGTAAGGAATGTTAAATGCTACACCTATGGAATATTTTAGCATATTACTAATAAATTTCAATCAAGAGGAAATCAATGGAATGAGTGGTCTAGACAAAGAAATCCTATGTGTTACAATTGCAACAAATTTGGTCACATTGCAAGATTCTGTAGGAACAAAAACATGGATAGAAGAGGTCTGGTATAAAAAGGCATAATTTCATAGAAACATGATAAAGGAAAAGGGAAAATGACTATGGAAGAGATAAGAGATCAGATGAAGAAAACATGGGTAAGGAAGAGTGAATTTGATGAAGTAAATAAGCCTGCACAAGAAGCAATTTCTGGTAATTCCTCTGGAAATTGATCTTAGGCCATTGGCCTAGGGGGAGTTTTTCAAGAAAATCCTTTGTCCCCCTGTCGGTAGTTGGCATTGGAATGCAAGAAGTTGTTAGTAGTTCTGCTAATAGTTTACAAATGTATCGATGATTTCTTGTGTAGAATTTTGAGAAGTAGAAGGTCCGCAAATGAATTCTTCTTTTGTTGTCTGAGAAAATAGAGTATTCGAAACACCTAGGGAAAAATATTTAATGCGATAAAAAGGTTAGGTGTGTAAGTTATAAAAGGGTATTTGGAACCTTCATTTGTCACCTTGCATTGAAAAAGAATATAAGGAGAGCATCTACAAATTTTTTTTGGAGTAAAGTCAATTTGGTGGTGAATTCATCAGGTATTTCAGTTGCTTGTAGAATTCTTAATTTGGTGTTCGGTAGACACTTGTTCATTACAAAAAGGAAAATGAAGCAAGTCAAAGGAATGGTGAATTTAGATGAATACAATAGTGAAAATATTAGGGATGTGAGAAATATGTTGTTGTCCAATGAATTGAAATGGCTTGAAGGTGTGAAACACAAAAGTTTGGACATGAGTGAATTTCCCTATTTTGATAACGTGGAAGACATTAGGTTTATCAGGTATTTTGATAAATTTGTTCATATCTTATCAATAAAATGACCTTAGGAATGGGACGAGTAGTACTAGGAGGGATCATGATATGAAAACAGGATCAAGCTATGATACAGACATGGATGGGTGATGGATGGAGATATGAAAGTGTGATGGATGAATGATGCAGAACAAGCCACAGAGATCATGGTGGATGGTAAGTGCTTATTTACACAAGGCACCTATTTTCCAGGTTTTCACCAAGGTACTTTCCCAAAGTGCCACCAAAGTGGTTTTCATTAGAGGATGATTTGTTTCTTTTTATTGTTTTCAATCCCTTTTCCATTTTTGTTTTGGATTTTTGGATTTATACCTTAGAAACTTTAGGCATAATTTTTTTTGAGATGGGAGCTATTCATAGGCCCCTATAGAGGTTCACCTTCTAGTGTTGATAACTTATATGCACCTAATTTGTAGCTTGTTGTGATGATGAAAGGTCCCAACCAATTGGCTTCAAAATTTCCCTTGCTATCTGGATTTGGTACATTTTTTTTATTCTCTTTCAACATGAGCTCTCTAACTTGAAAGGTTTGAATCCTAATCTTCTTGTTGTAGCTTCACTTGAGATGGTTTTGGTATACTTGCAAATGGTTTAAGGCATCCATGCACCATTCATCCAGTAGTTATAGCTCGTTCAACAATGACACTTGGTATTCTTCATTTGTAATGACGTTCTGCAATGATATTCTTAAGGATGGGAGCTTGATCTCAATTGGAAGGATGGCTTATAATCCATAGACCAGGGAGAAATGGGTTGAACCAATATGCATGTGGATACTTGTCCAGTAGGCCCATAAGGCAGGATTTAGCTGTAAGTGCCAGTCACGACCAATGTCATTGACTGTTTTCTTTAGGATTTTCAAGATGGTCTTATTGGAAGCCTTATCTTGGTTGTTTCCTTGGGGATAGTATGGAGTGGAAAAGTTATGTTGGATATTGAATTTTTGGAATAGGTCTCAAACATCCTGGTTTTTGAAAGGTGTTTCGGTATTTGAGATAATGGCTTGAGGGAAATTGTAGCAAAAATAAGGTAGATTAGGATGAATTTAGATTTTTGCTTTCCAGTGATAGGTCACTGGGATAGCCTCTACCCACTTAGTGAAGTACTCCATGGTGGTGATGATGAACTTATGTCCACTAAATGAGGTGGGGGTTATTTTTCCAATGAGATCGAGCCTTCATTGTGAGAAGGGCCAAGTTGTAATGATTGGGCAGATCTCCTGAGTTGGTCCATGGATGTGATCCCCATGCTATTGACACTGCAAGCATCTTCGTAAATAGTCATGAGCTTCCTTATCCATTGTAGGCCAATAGTACCTAGTCCTCAACAATTTCTTAGCCAAGGTCATATCACTTGAATGTGACCCACAAATACCATTATGTACCTTAGTTAAAGTAGTCAAAGCTTCCTTAGCATTTAGGCATTGTAAAGGGTTCCCTCAACACTTGTATGGTATAGGGTGTCTCCTAAGATAAAAAAGAGAGATGAATTCTTGACAAATGTTCTTTTAAGGTTCGGGGTTATATCAGCGAGGAGGACTCCTATTCTCAAGTAGGTGTATATATCATGATACCAGGGATCACCAAGACCAATGATTTCACACATGAATTCAGACTCTAGTACCTCAAATTTTGGTATGAGAAGCTTCTCTACAAGGAATTCTTACTTAGGGATGTTACGCAAGATATCCAGTAGCGATCCAGTTGTTGCCATAACATCTGCTACCCTATTGTTTTCCCTTGTTATTTGCTCAAACATGATATCAATGAAGAATTCTTTGAGGCTTTCCAATAGTTTCTTGTATGGAGTCAACTTGTTGTCTTTTGTTTGGTATTCATCATTTACCTAGTTAATGATAAGTTGTGAGTCCCCATGGAATTTAAGTGCCATGATCTACCATTGTACTAAAATTTTGAGCCCTATGACAAGAGCCTCATATTCTACAATGTTATTTGTGCAAGAAAAAGATAAATTATATGACTTGGGTATGCAATATCCTTGTGGTGTAATGAAGAAGATTCCAACTCCTAACCCATGCTCTATGTAGGATCCATCAAAATAAATTTTCCAGTGATCTGCTACACTTACGTTAAAGATGGAATCATTGGGGAATTCTAATACAAGTGGATTCTCTGAATATATCAACGCTTCTATTAGTTGATCTACAATTACTTGTCCTTTAATGGCCTTTTGTTTCACATATTCAATGTCATGTTCTATCAAGATCATAACCCATTTAGTTGTTCACCTTGTGAGCATTTCTTTAGAAAGAAAATACTTGAGGGGATCTATCTTGGAAATAAGTTTTATCTAGTGTGCCAACATATAGTGTCTGAATTTATGTGTATCAAACACAACTAATGAGCAAGCCTTCTCAATGGATATATAATTTAGCTAATGTCCTACCATGGTCCTACTGATGTAGTAAATAGCTGTCTCCTTCCCATTTTCATCATGTTGAGTTAAGAAAGCACCAACAGCTACTACTATTTCTAATATATATAGGATTAAGGGCTTGCTTGGAATTGGTGGCATGAGAACTGGTGGTGTGAGAAAGTACTCCTTAATTTTGTTGAAAACTTGGTCATATTTCTCATCCTATTTGTATGCTACCCCTTTGTGGAGTAGATGAGAATATGAGATAGCCTTGTTTTCCAATTGTGCTATGAATCGATGGATGGATTGGAGCCTTCCTTGCAAACTCCTCAATTGCTTCAATGTTCTTGGTGCCTCCATCTCGATAATTTCTTTGAATTTGGTGAGGTCTATCTTGATTCCTCTCATGGACACAATGCACCCCAAGAGCTTGCCTAATTGTACCCTAAAGGAACACTTCTTTGGATTTATTCTAACCTTGTACTCTTCTAGCCTATCAAAGATGGAGCTTAGAGTTGCTATGTGATCCCGACACTTCTTTGATTTAGCTATTATGTCATCCACATAGTCTTCCATAGTATTGTGAATCATGTTGTGGAAGATTAACATCATAGCTCTTTGATAGGTGGCTCCTGCAATGGCATCATGTTCCAACAGTATGTCCCCCATGGACAAGTGAAATTTGTCTTGTTTTGATCTTATTTGGCTATCATGATCTTATTGTACCCTCAGAATCTATCCATTAGTGATAGCATTTCATGTCTCGATGTCATATCCACAATCATATATATGTTTGGGAGAGGGAAATCATCCTTGGGACATGCTTTGTTTAAATCTCTGAAGTCAGTGCAAATGAAGATGCCCCCAATGGGCTTTGAAATAGGTACAAGATTTGAAACACACTCTGGATAATCAATTTTTCGTATGAAACTAGAATCAAGGAGCTTTTGTAATTCCATCTTGACCAATAATGCTATTTGTGGATGCATCTTTCTTAGTTTTGGTCATACTAGTTTTGCTTCTAGATAGATAGCTAGATGGTGAACCAAAACTTTTGGGTCAAGAACACGCATGTCGGTGTAGGTCCATGCAAAATTTACCTTTCTTTCCCTTAGGAATGCAACTAGAAGTTCTTGTTCTTCTGTCAAAACTGATTTTACATAGAAGGTAATATGTGGTATTTCTTTTGTTTCTAGGTTGACCAGATTGCACTTTTCTGCTAAGACTGCTAACTTCTCTTGATAAATAACACTAAGGGGAAGATTGAATCCCTCATCCTCTGAAACCTTAGGGATATTTTCACCATTAGATCTGTCCTTTGTTTTTACTATTTTTGAGTCTAAGAGTGCCACATTGTGGTTTTCACTCAAAGACCTAGTTATTATTCTTAAATTTTCACTTGTGACTAAAGGATTCAATCATTTCCCCATAATAGGAATGTGTGTCCATCTCAATGTCAAATCCAACTTTGTGATCTCCATATGATATCATATCTCGCAATCCCATGAATTCTGAGAGAGCCTCATTATTTTCAAACATGTCTAAAATCAGTGGTCCTCGTTGGTCATAATCAATGAGTTGGGGATAGACTAAGCTTAGCTTATGGGTTTAGTTACTTGACTCAAAAGATAGGGTACTAATCATGAGAAGGGAGGAATCCTTGAATATCATGGGTAAGTCAGTGAGGGGGTCCTCAAAAGGGTAAGTAATTGATACTAGAACTAAGGGGGAAGCTTTGAATTTTCTAACTGGGGCACCTTTTCCAAGTATGGTTAACTTCAGAGGACTACATCCAAGGCCAAGATTCCTTATATGCTTCTTAGGAATTATAGGTTCTAGAAGACCATTGTCATTTTTCCTAAGTTTTTTTTTTTTTATTGTAACCCCATCCTTGCATTATCTGTAGTCCTTTGCTATTATCATCCATGGGAAGATTAGGCATGGGCCTTTCATCTTGGTACAACAAAATTGACATGTCCTTTTCATCCACCACTTCTCAACTTAGGTCCCCCCAACATCTGAATCTGGAGGGGTCATCTTTGAAAGTTTTATTTGATGTGTTAATCAGTTGGGGCTGCCCATGAGACCTAGGAGATTGAGGTAACTCTCCTATTACAAAGGATAATGTGTCAATTAGTTGGGCCTTTCATTTTGTAATCCCCACACCCATTGTCTTGGATAATGACTCTAATATCAGAGATGTCAAGAATGGTGGGTGTCTTTGTCTCAAAAGTAGGTTAAGGCAGATGGGTCTACATATGGAGCCGTAGGGCCTTCATCATTCTTTGGAATTGGGGGATTTTGTAGTACTTGGCTTCTAGGTTTTTGTAATAACAAAATGGCTCAAGATAACCATGGATTGTGACATCTTGATTTTGATAGGGAAACTTGACACATTGATGGAAGGTGGATGCAACTGCTTGCATTTCATGAATCCATGGTTGCCCCAGGAGGATATTATAAGGTAAATCAAGATCAAGGACCTAGCATGTAGTTTCCATGATGGTCAGACCTAGTTGTATAGGGAGTTGAATAGTGCCTTGAGACACTCTCTCCTGATCATCATATGCCCTGATTGTAATACCTTTACCTTTTTCAAGGACATCCTCGAAGAATCCTAGATTCTTTATTAGTTTGAGAGAACAAATATTTAGACCCACACCCCCATCCACGAAGAATATTTTGACTTTATTCTTATGGACCAAGGCCTCAAGATGGAGTGCATAGTTATGAGATGGTTGTGTTGGGAGGTCCTAATGAAAAAATGATAGGAGATGTGACGTGGTGATGTGTTAGACCATAACTTGGAACTGATCTACATGAAGATCTATGGGGATAGTGGATGAAGCCAATGCTTCCTCTAGGATCTTCTTATGTGTGAGTGAGATCTTCAGTAACTCCATGATGGAGATCTAAGAAAGGGTTATTTTTAGCTGGTCTAAGAAATTATAGCCATTGGGAATGGATTTCAGATAAGAGGTTGATGCCTTGGGTGGTTGGGATGGTCCAAAAATGGTAACCTTGCTGCCACGTGTGGTGACTCCACAATCAACTTTGTCTCCCTTGATGTTAAAAACAATGACCCATTCATCTAAGGATGTAACAACATGATTGTAAACATGGTTTACATTTCCATACTTTTCCTTTCCATGGTTGTTCCCTTTATTTTAGTCCAGCATCGTATTTGTGTATATCTTTAGGTCCTAGTTTCCTATAGGTTGTTCAAAATCTATGGTTTTGTCATCAATAAGATCTTGGATCAAAATTTTTAGTCTCATGCAATTGGATGTCGTGTGTCCCTTGATTTTATGAAAATCACAAAGGTGACTTTTGTCATACCATGGTGGTTTCACTTGGGGCTCCTGATAATTCTCATATATAGGGATTTTAATGAGATTCTCTTGTACTAGTTTTTTCATGACAAATTGGATTGATTCCCCAAGGGGTGTGTACTTTTGTTTGGGGGATACTTGTTTTGTGGGGGGTGGTCCCCCTTGATTATTCAAATTATTGACCACTTGATTATTGGGTGGTTGTGATACTACATTGGCTTATGTGTTGTTTTGGTTATTGGTTTGTGGTTGTTGATATGTTTGTGTGTTTTTCCTTGGGGAATTGATGACAACTTTGGCATCAACAACACCATCGTTAGTGACATTCTTTTTCTTTGCTCATGTGCGAGGTTTTTCATTCTAACTAGTTGATGGGTGGTTATCTCAATAAGTGGGCATCCCCCCTTGTGTGATAAGGGCTCTGTCGATGTTGAGCATGTTGGGCATCAACTGGTCGTATGTGGTGATGCATTGAATTTTTAGATGGAAGGACAAGGTTCCTTCAAGATTAGCGATGATGGTGCAATTTTTTTGTTCTTCTAGCATAGTCCACTTGCTCTTGTTGGCCTTGGATTGCCATCATTGTAAGAAGGATGTGAATTTTTCCCCTTTAGCTTGTTTGAGAGCAGATAGTTCCTCTATACTCACATCCATGTCTATGTTGAATGCATAGTTATGTATGAATGTATCCAAAATTTCTTGAAACTTTTTTATTCTAAGAGGAAGGAAAGAGAACCATTCCATTGTTGGTCTAGCTAGACTTTAAGGAAATAGTTACATTAGATAAGTGTCATCATATACAAATTCCATACAATGTACTTGGAATTCCCTTATATGATCCTCAGGATTACCCGTCCCATGATATTTGTCAAATTTTGGGATTTAAAATCCTTTTGGGAATGGAACCATCACAATGCTTTGATCAAATGGATAAGGGCACAAATTTCTTGGTGTTTTTGTTGTCTTCCCTGATTGGAGGTTTAGCACTTGTTGTGAGAGCAATTTGATTTGTGTAGACACATCATTTTGTGGATCGAGTGATGGGATGAATGTGTTTTGGGGTGGTTCAATCGTTTGAGTGAAAGGTGGTGTGTTTTTCATGTATGTGGGAGGTAGTTGCAAACTTTGTTGTGTGATCAAGGCTTGTTAATATGCCTGAAATTGTTGTTGTACCAACAACACTTGTTGCTATGCCAACAAGGCTTTTTGTTGGTCTTGTTGTTGTTGGGCTAGTAGCTGAGTTGTTTCTTGTTGCGCTTGGTATTGTTGCAAAGCTTCCTGATATGCCTACTACTGAGCTGCTTGGTATTATGCTTGTGCTTGTGCTTGCTAGGCTTGATATTGGGCTTGTTCTTGAGCTTGAGCTTGTTGAGTGGATTGTGTAGCTTGGGAATCCTGTGCTTATGTGTCTTGTGAAGCTTGGGTCGCTTGTGCGGATTGTGCAACTTCTTGCTGTTGCAATAAAGCTTGGGCTTGGGAAACCTATTGTGCTTGTTGTGTGGCTTGCTATGTTTGCACTTGTTGGGCGTCTAGTTTTGCAACTTGCGTAGCCTATTGATTTTGAAATTGTTGAAGTGCCTTTTGATAGGCTTGTTGGGAACCTTGAAATGTGATGCTATATTGGTTTTCCATGTTTGGTTTTGGAGGCAGAGGTGGATGATTTTGAATGGTGTGAGATGTTGTGATGAGAGATTGTTGAGGTGTCATTTGGGTGACGATAGGGGGTTGTGTGATAGGTGGTGTTGTTTTTATGCTAGGTCCTTGGGAGACCATATTTATAGATGGTGCAATGATTTATTATGTCATTTGGATTGGTTCCACCTGGTGTTATGATATTAATGGCATGATCAGAGGATTTGGTATGTTTACTTGATTCACGATTGGAGGATTGTTTTGATTTTGTTGATTGAGGATGGGTAAAGGGGGTTTCCTTAAATGGAGGATTGGTGTGGATGTTAGTGGTAGAGGGGGAAAAGATGGGAAGATGGGTGGTGTGTTCCCTTGAGGAAATGATGATGATGAGGGATTAAAGATTCCCTCTTGTTCAAGTAATCCACCTTCTCCTTGTGAGGTCATGGGGAGAGAGACTTGTGTGTTAAGAGGATATGTTAGAGTTGCGGTGAAAGCGGATGGATTATTGGTGTAATGAAAGACAAGTGGAACATATGGGTGATTCGGATCTTGAGGGATGGATTGACCCAAGATGGTGTTTGCATCCAAGTCTTGGTTATTTACAAGGGGGTGTGTTTGAAGAGCATGAATCAATGAACTCCCCTTAGTAACTATGGGTTGACTTGGAGCATGAGATGAAATTGGTTGTGGGATGGGTTGAATGATGCTTTGAAAGGAGGGTGTGAATGAGACCAGTGGCATAATCCCAAGAGGTTTCTCCATAATAGTGCTTACATCATAATCAAAAGGGAGTTTAGCCCCTTCCTTTGCTAGTTCTAACATGTATTGTGAAGGATTAAGCCTCATCATTATGTTAACAATTTTATGATTTTTAGGATTTTGGACCATTTCTATGATTTCATCTTGAGTCATTCCTAAGGAATTGTTGGTGATATCCTCAACTTGGCAACCTCCCTCTTGAAGATATTGTGAAAGTTGAGGAAGATTGAGTGGGTGATTGCTAGATTCGATGGGGTTAATTTCAGGTATAGTTTGACTCAAGTCAATTGAAGTGGATGTTTCTTTGTTTGTTTCCATGTTCTTCTTGTGTTGAGATCTAGTTTGGACCATAAAATAAGGATCAATTTTTAGGAATATGGGAGGTGAACCTCCAACTCCTTAGATTGGTCTAAACTTTAGGTAAAAAAAGAAAGTATAAGATGTTAAGGATCAAAGAGTGGTGATGAGATAGTGAAAGATGGATGATGTGAATGATTGAACTCTTAGGGAACCTTGAAGGAGATACTAGACTTTAGGAATTTTGGATTTTGGATTTTGGATTTGATTTGGATTTGATTTTGACTTGATTTGGATTTGATTTTGGATTTGATTTGGATTTGATATTGAACTCATAAAATCCAAGAGGTTAGATGTTGTCTTGGAATAATCTTGTCCATAAGGTGATAATTTAACTAAGTGTATGAACAAGGGTGCATCCACACACACTTAGTCAAACAAGATGATTTTGATTTAAAAGATTTTCCAAAAGTCAAGTATGAAGGATTTTTTTCCAAGATTTCTAAGAGTTGTTTGTGAGATGGTTTTTTTTTTTTTTATTGATGTTTGGGGGATGGATGAGAGTGTTGATTTTGATCCTAAGTTAACCTAGAGAGAATTTTTTTTACAAGACCTAAGTATTGAAGAACATGCTATATTTCCAAGAACTTGCTTAACTCTACAAAGTGAGATACTCAAAACATTGAAAAAGACTTGGATTTTGACAATAATAGAACAAGTACAAATTGGGATTGTCTTTTGATGCACGTTTGTAAAAGTTATAGAGAAACCTTTATTTAACTGCATAATTCATAGAATGGCGTTTCTTGAGATTTCTTGGACTAAGATGTTTGTTTTGATTGATGGTATTTGGTTTTGGAACTTTTTTCTTGCGGGAAATCATTAGAGAAAATACATGTGAGGTTCAATTTGTCTTTTATCTTTGCTTAATGAGTCCTTTTTACCACAAACACTTTTTTTCTTAGCTTTTGAACTAAATGTCTAATGTCTTAATTTATTTTCATCCCAAAAATTCCTTTATGTGGAAATCAAGGGAATCAAGGAAATAGTTCCCTAATGTTGACTTTAGAGAGAAAATTAAGATATAAACCCAAATATTTAGAAGCCTCTAAGGATGAAATCCTTAGGGACAAGCAGTAGCACTTGGATTTTTTCAAAGGTATTTGCTTCTTCTAAAGGTTTGAGATTTGATGTCCTTGTTGAATGTTTGTTTTCAATATTTTGGATCCAAGCAATGTGTTTAACTGACTCAAAATTGCACAATCCTAGGATGAAAAAGAAAATATTTGTTGAATTTCCCACTTGGATAAATCCAGCTGTGCTTATTCAGAGTGGATGACTAGAATCTTAACCACAATGGCTCCCCTCCATGACACTCACTTCTATGGGTCATCCAAGCTTTAGTTCTCATGAATCCCCCATGAAAAAAATTTCATCTCTACAAAGAATCGCAAGTATGTGGGACAACTCCGAAGGCCTAACCTCCTGATGCCAACAAATATTGGGATTTTTGGCTACTACACAATGGTTCGTAATAAGTGCATCCAATTCAAATGACACGATGATAAAATCCCTCAAGAGGTATCCCAACCCTTAGAACAAGGGATTTACACATCATAAAGATGTTGGGGGAGAGCTATCATGAATCACTAAGTTGATTGCAAACTTTCCTTGCAACCAAAAATTTGTATAGCAGTTCGGAAGAGCCTGGATGATGCTCGTTACCACTTGGGTCATTCCCTTGGGATGAGTAATTTTTCCCACCAAGGCAGGTCCTCTAAAGGTAAACAAAAGAAAATAAGCACATTCGTAGTTCAATCAATCTTTTTTTACATGAACAAAGAGAGAACGCACATAATGTACTCACTCACACTAGCAAGATTTGTTCAATTTTTAAGAGCCCAAATTGAAGTGTGGAGGAAGTCTTTTAGAAAACCTAATATCACCAAAATAATTGATTCTAAAAATCTCCTTGAAGCATGAGAGAAGTGCATACGTATGCCTTTTAAATGATATTAGTTTGTAAAAAGGATTACAAAACAAGAAATACACATGTTCATTTTAGACTTCAAAAATAAGTAATGGGTTTTTTTTATAGCACCAAGATGAAATGTTTGGAGTTGTTTTTTCAATTCTTAAAACCCAAAACCAAATCTAGTAAGTCCCTAATGTTCTTTTTAACCCTTTGATTCTTCTTTTTAAAACCCAAATGAAATTTATTTGAGTCCTAAAACTGAAGATAACAATATCCTAAAGATTGGGATTATAATTTCTCCCAAAGTGTTTAAAAATACTTGTTACAATCATGAGGGATGCTGTCATAATAGTGGTTTAAAATTCCCAAGAGGAACGAATTTTAGCTGAAATCACATATTTTTAGAAAATATAATGATTTAAGCCTTAAAAAGTTCCATTTTAAGGATTCCAATTGAAGAGGGTTTGATCAAATCACCTTAGATCAAACCCCCTTGTATAGAACCTTGCTAGTTTTAAACCATACCTATAAATGCATCTCCTTTACACCTATCAAAATGTTGATAAAAAATCACTTTTGATTTAGCTTTTGGGGGATCAAATGAATTCATTTAAAATTTATTTCAAATGATTATGGTATTCCTCAGAACAAGCTATCCAATGAATATAATTTTAATATGTTTTGGTTTTGTTATGTATTTGTTTTTTAAGTTTTATTAAACATAGGTTTTTCATCGAAAATGAGTTTCTTTGTTCTTCACATGTGGAAAAATAGAAGATTATCAAAAAAATTTGAAAAATATGAGTGCACTAGATATTGAAGTCCTTGATCCAACAAAAAAATAAAATAAAATTTTGACATATACAAAAGTTACGCGTTATAATGGGTCGCTACTGTGTCTGAATTGTAATTCGTTTGACTTTGAAACTTGATTAAGGAAAAATATAGAATACAAAACTATCTAACCAAGTGGAAGCACTAGATATCAGAGTTACAAATCTAAATTTGAAAGAATTATAATTTTATCCTTCATGGAAAAAATTTATGCTATACTAAAGGCCACTTTTAAAAATGTTGTTTTCTAAAAAAATCAATTTTCGTGGGAGATAGAAAAAGAAGTGCAATTTGATTCCAAAAATTTTGAAAAAATATTTTTAGAATCTACAGAAAAAATTTGATGAGACTCTAGTTTGGACCATCTTCAAATTCCTCACAGTTTAGCCGCTATAAGTGCCCGAATGTGAAGATTTAGTTAAAAATAATAATTTTAGTGTCCAGTTTGGTCAAAAATTGTAAACCACTATTATGGGATCACCCTGAGATAGTGTCATGAGAATCATTCTCCTTGTTTCCTCCTTCCCTTCTTGATCACCTCAACCTACAAATGTTGGTCAATCTATAGAAAATAGAGCCACAAAACAAGTTAGAAGTTCAAGGTGATAAAAAAAAGAAGCACATGTTAAAATAAACTTGAAAGTTAACCTTTTACCCAGCTCCAGCATTGCAATCCATGGAGGCACCATTGTTTAGAGAATTCAGTGTCACTCTAGTGAATTCAACATCGCTCTATGGAGAAATAGAGACTGTGATTGTGTCGCTATTGTCACTCAGTGTCGCACTTTGGAGTTTGATTGGTCTAGTCCTTAGGAGAATCACTACAATGTCACTTTTTGGAACCAAAGCAACGTTGTTGGACTAATAGTGTTTCTATTTGTCCTTCTCAACATTGTTATTTCCTAAAAGCATAAAAATCTAAAAAAATAGCAGAATTGGCCAATAAAACGTGTTAATTTTGAAAGATTTGCTCTCCCTTTAGCACCAAAATATGAATGCCTAGTCTAGACCTGATCCAACATGATCAAACAATCAAACATTAGTTAATAAACAAGTCTATAACAAACATTCCCCATGAAATTCATTCAAACACAATGAACAAGTAAACACGATAGAAAATCGAATGAAAGCTATTGAAATCTTATTCAAAACATTCAAACTAGCATCCCATGGGTTAATTAGTGCTTCTTTGATGAAGAAAGAAGCCCTTTCCCAATTACTTGATGAACTTGATGATGATTGTGTGCTCCTTGATAAAAATTGTCAATAACCTAGCTAAGATTGATGAAAACTATGAGAACTTGGATGAAAATGTGGATGAACTTGCTCAAATCTATAGATAGTAACCTTGCATGAAGTTGTGGATCCCAAATCAATAGAGAAATCCTCTATTTATAGGAAAGAAGGATGGAGGAATGAGAAATAGGAAGAATGTGGGATTAAACTTGAACCAATAGCATTGTGCCACTTGTCAACATGCTCTTGAAGTGAGGTGGAGCACATTTTGAACAATGTGCATGTTAAATGCATGTAGATGGAATTTGAAATTCAAAAGATGGCTTGTGGAGGAAGAGTTGTAACATGAGTTAATGCCAAGTTGGCTCAAGAAAAAGGACATGTAAGAGACTTAAATGCCATGTTGGAGGACAAAGTCCTTTGGGAGGGATATTTCAAATTGGTATAATATTCCAAAGATATGCCATTTTTTAATTGAAATAGAAGAATTAATAAATCAAATAAATTGATTTACATCTACAAGTTGCAAAAGCTAGAGGATTTGAGGATTAGTGTTAGGAGTTAATTAGGATTTAATTAACTTAAAGATATAATTAGTTGATATGACATTTGATTTAGATTTTTAGATTTATTTAAATCAAATGAGATGATATTTGGGAGGTTAATGATTTAATTAAATAAATTTGAATTATTCAATTAAATGAAGAACATTAGATTTAATCGAATAAAGTCGATTTATTCAATTAAAAGAGATGACTTTAGGATTTAATTAAATAAAATGATTTATTTAATCCAAAGAGGAATATTAGGATTTAATTAAATAAAATGATTTATGTAATTAAAAGAAGAATTATAATTTAATCAAATAAAGTTGATTTATTTAATTAAAAGAGGAATCTTGATTAATTAAATAAGGATTATTCAAGTAATTGGTTAGTGAAGAAGTGATTTAGGAAGAATTGATGTTAGTGAATCAAGATAATTTGAATGTCTACATTCCCGTTTCTATTTTCTATGATAATACAAGTACAATTAACATTTCAAAGAACCCTATGATGCAATCAAGGGAAAAGTATATATCTATCAAGTATCACTTTTTGAGAGAGAATGCAATGGAGAATGAAGTAAAACTTGAGTATGTACCGAAAAAGGATCAGATTGCTGACATATTCACTAAGGCTCTTCCTAAAGATACTTTTGAGTATCTCTGAGAGAAGTTAGGGGTCATTGCCTCCCCTTTCTTGAACTAGATGCATATGGAGATGCATCAGTCTGGTGGGTCTATGGATCTATCTTTCTTTTGGACTAATGTTTGGTGGCTACCTCTTAGGGGGAGGAGGTAGTGTCATGTGTTTTCATTGAGAAATTATTTGGGTGTACTCTTAAGGGGGATTATTCAGTATTGTTAAAAGCTCTTAATTTCAAACATCTTTTTCCTTTGCCATTTATGTTAAAGGGGGAGAGAGCATTTAAGGAGGAGAAGGCTTATGAAGAATTATGGTTCAGAGCTACTAAGTTGTCTTTGATATTTTTTCACATCATGTGTTTTCATCAATGACAAAGGGGGAGATTGTTGCAAGTATGAAGGTGTTGTCATTGATGTCAACTAGTTAATTGGTTGTCAACTAGTTGTTGTTGTCACAAAAGTTGGTTTTTGGTTGTATAAGTTGAGGATATTGAGAAAATTGAAATAAAGATGGTTCAAAGCTATTGAGTCTATGGATCTATTTTTCTTCTAGACTGATGTTTGGTGGCTACCTCTTAGGGGGATGTGGTAGTGTCATGTGTTTTCGTTGAGAAATTTTTTGGGTGTACTATTAAGGGAGAGTATTTAGTACCGATAAAAGCTCTTAATTTCAAAGGAGAAAAAATAATGCCAAACATATTTTTCCTTTGCCATTGATGTCAAAGGGGGAGAAAGCTTCTAGAGAATTGATGGTTCAGAGCTGCTGAGTTATCTTTTATAGTTTTTCACATCATGTGTTGTCATCAATGACAAAGAGGGATATTGTTGCAAGTATGAAGGTGTTTTCATTGATGTCAATTGGTTAACTTGTTGTGAACTAGTTGTTGTCATCAAAGTTGGTTTTTGGTTGTATAAGTCAAGGATATTGATAAATTTGAAATAAAGAAGGTTTCAGACATTCTCTGTGTGCTTCAAGATATGATTTATATTTTCTATATGCTTTTGAGTTCTTGAGATATTATTCAAGGATGTTGGTAGTTGTATCTAGAATTTGAGTCTTTGGATTGTTGTGTAGTGTGAGATATCTTCACAAGTTGTGTCTACACAATTTTTCTGTATCTGGCTAAGGTCCAGGAGAAGTGTAGAACTACTCTGGATTTCTTCTTATGTAGGTTTTAGAGCTTGTGGATCTAAGCATAAATTTAAAATGAGGTCATGTTAAAGTAAAATTTATTGTCCAAAAGGATTGGATCGAGTTAAGGTTGTGTGTGCTTAATTTCTTTATGTGTTTTACACTGGTGTTGGTCGACCTTATGTTAAACACTACTTATGAAGTATATGGAAATGTGGTGAAGCATGTTGGGACTTATTTAGGTCCTCATTGAGTATATGGTTGGTTCATCATCATTCTAATTCCACCGTAGAATGTTTTGGCGCAGACCTAATCTAAATTTGTAAATACAAATGGTGTGTGGTTGGCCCTAGATAAGATTCAAGAATGAAGAAAATATAAATACGAGTTGAGATATTAGTGAAAAGGGAATGAATGCAAGCAAGATAGATAGATGACAAATGACATGTATGATGAGAGTTTGAGTGCAAAATTCAAGTGGTGAGTTTCTAGAAATAGTGAGTTGAAGGTGTACTCTATCATCCAAGCATGTCTGCAAGTGTGTGAGGAAATTGTGGGTATGTGCAAGATCATGATGGGCCAAAAAGTGGTGATATGATGGGTATGTGTAGGGTATGTGGCTAATGAATTTTTTTACCCAAAATTGATGAAATGAAATGGGTTTTTAAAGGAGTTTCTTAGCTTTCCACCAATGCAAATTATGCTTTTCTTTGAATTTAATAAATAATTATTATTCATTTTCTATTTTAATTATGACTAAAGTCCTGATTGATAGGATGATTGAAAAAAATCTATAGCTTTCAAACGATATCACACTTTTTCAATCTAAAACAAGTGTCACATTCTATGCTTTGCATAATATAGGATCAAAAAAGGAAAAATTGAATTTCATGAAGTTTTGACTAAGTTAAGGTGGTCAGACATATGAGTTTTTATATTTTTTTTAAAATGTAATAAAACATTCATAATTAATTATTTAATTTGAAAAAAATTACAAAAAACTATGCATCACATCAGGACATGATTACTCTACTTATATCTAAAATCTTATAAAAAAATATTATCATTTTATTGTGGTTAGGGTGGTCAGATAGACACCTACTTCTTATTTTTTCCCTAAAATTTAAGTACTACTGCATTGAAATTTCGCTTTTTCACCAAATATATTTTCTTTTAGCTAAATAAACTTAGTATTTTAGAAACTAAATTCAATTTTCTAAAGATTCTATTCTTGCATATTTTTGAAATAATATAGATAACTTATTCAAATTTTTGCGTCAAGTTGCTAGAACTCTAATTTTTTTGCCACTTAAGGGCCTATTTTTTCCATGATGATCCTGCACATACTCTTGTGGTGGAAATATCTATTGCACTGAGATTTTTCTTCTCTCTATAACAAATCCATTCTATCTTATTTGTAATTCAATGGTAGTGAGCCCTCCAAGTGGTTAACCCTCATTGGACAGTGAGTCCTATTTCAAACTATAAGTCTTGTTTTGGCAGTGAGCCTTTGTATTTAGTTTTGATATTCTCTATATTGTGAGCTAATCCTCATTCTGGTTTTTCTCTTATTGGGTTTTCCACGTAAATCTTGTGTTATTGTGTATATGGTTTTACTTGTTTTAGTTTTTACTTCCACACTTAATGATTAATCAGACTAGCAGAGTAAGGGAATTATGAATGATCATTAATCTAAACTCTAGTAGAAGTTTTAAAGGTTAAAATTTATACAACTGATTTACCTCCCCCTCTCAGTTGTCTTATTCAACAAGTATCACCACTTAGATATCCAAAGGCAACACAATTGCTATCAGACTCTTAGAATACATCACAATACATTGTAGTAATATAATTTCCTCATAAAATAGGGTTTCCTTCTAGGGAAAGTCAAGCTAATAAAATATTGGCTATCAGATACAAGACATAATGATGAATTGTCTATATTTACGACAATAAAGTATAAATAAAATTTTCCTTTCAGAGGCACTGCCCCTAAGCCCCCACCAAGTCTTGTTGCCCCAGGACCGTAGCTAGGGGGATGATCCCCCCTGGACCCCTCGTGGAGGGGATTCCCCATGCCCCTTGTCATCGTTGGATGAGAAATAACTTATGTATCAACAATACCTTATGTAATTTCAAGGTTGAGACACATTTTCTCAACAAAGGCTCCCTATTTAGTGGTAAATCATGTGAGGTAAAAGTTATATCAAACATAGCACTCACATTCTTAGGAGGAGGAATACACATGAATGAGACCATGTTCATATACTCAAATGAAACCAACTCAAAATATGTAAGAGACTATGTGTCTAGATTAATAGAGTGAGAAGGAAACAAATTAGTATAAATATGTAACTTACTATTGGCCTTGGTTATAGATTTATTGGAGTTATTTTTCCTTCCATTGAGATGCATAGTCCTATCGTTGATGTGATCTTGAATCTCATGATGTAGGCATACACATCACTCAATGGAATTGAAAAAATTGTTACACATCATAGCACTCAAGATACAGTTTAGAAAGAGGTCAAACTTCTGTTAATGTTAAAATTTTATCTTTTACCAACTTTTTCAAGACAATAGTATAGGATTAAGATAGTTTTTTAAAATCCTTATTGTGCCCTATACATTTTTATTTAGGTGTAGAGACCATATTTGTAATAGCCTTATTCCTTCTAGTATTTGACACTACTGATTGACTATTAGGATGAGAGTGTATGGTTGAACCCTCGAACTGAGTGACCATCTATTGGTACTCACACAATGTTGCACATAGATGTGCAAAGCAAGGATACTTCATCAAGGTAAAATTTTCTTGCCATGGTTTCTATAATTTCCTGATGAAGACCTTCTGAACGTTAGAATCTGGTAGAGGATAAGAGATATAATAAAATAACGACTAATAACGACTGATGAATTCAATAATTTTTTCATGGTCCCCCTACTTGCATGAGACAAGTCAAAGAAAGTCATCTTTGGTCCAATGTTATCTTGGAACTATCTCAAGACTTGATTCAAAAACTAATCAAATGAGAAGATAATTTTTTTTGGCAAATAACAATACCAATCAAGAGAAATTTCCTTAAGGGAATGCAAAAAAATATTTTCCATCAAAGAATCATGGTGGAAGAAGTTGGTGCATATGGCATTAAATGTCAACATGTATGCTTGAGGATCTACATGACCACTATACTTTTTGAACTTTGGAATCTCCATCCCCTAAGGGATAAGTATGTTCAAAATACTAATGGAAAAAGGACTACAATAAAAGAAGGGTTGAAACATAGGTTGAGAAGAAGAGATAGATATGTTCACCAAATGGTTTTGCATTTGTCCCATATTTTTTAATAAAGCATTCGAGATAGGATCAAAGGACAAAATAGGACCATGGAACCACCACCAAAACCACCAACTCCTATTCCGACATAGACGCCACCGCCATAACCAATAGGAATTCTAGTGTTTCCAACAACAACAAAAGCATTAGGAGTGGTAGAATTGAAACCTAAAGGTACCATATTTTCCTTAAAGTGGGGGTTTGCTTAGGCTGAGAGGTTATATTAATAGAAGGACTAGTCTCAACCATATATACTGCCACTCTAGGCATTGAGACTTCTAGTTGTGGTGCAGTGGTCTTAAAGCCCAAATCTTGGGTGGCACCCAAGTTAGAATTGTATAGTGGGACATGAGTATCCACAATATCTACAAGACCTTGGAGGATTTCTACACATCTTCAATCCTTATCCAACATGATTCTTAATATGTTAAAAAAAATGTTTCTTGAGCGAGAGTTTTATCTTTTTCTAAATATTGCTCAAATTTGGATCCATAGGGAATTCAAAGGCATCTTCTTCCTCCATAGAAGAGGTGGACAAAGAAGTGGGAGGTGTAGGAATATGAGGGGAAGCATCCTCAAATGGATTGGAAAATCTAGTAGAAATTCCTGAAAGTATTTCCTCAAAAGAAGGACCACTCTGACTAGAGGTGACCTTCTTAGATTCCATTTTTATATGTCAAATGATCCTTCTAACATTTTTTTTGAAGGTCATAGATTTGGTCATAAAACTCATAAAGCTTCATGACACACAAATTTGTGATGAACCCAAGACATGAGAGAAAGACTTATGACACACAAAATTAAAAGAAGGATGTTCACATCGAGTTCACCAAAATGTAGAGAATAGGGATTTGCTACACTTGAGACTCTCAAGTCATAAAAAATACTAAGGGAGTGAATTTCCCTAAACCACATTAGACTACCTAATAAGTTGAAAAGAAAGGGAAAACAAGACTCTGTTTCCCTTATGTTTATGATAGATGTTTTTTGAAACTGGTGGGCCAACCATAGAGGTCTCAGACTATAGACAAACATCTTTTTGTCAAAGGATGACAACATGGGGGTTCAGACTTCTGCATGCCATGTTGGAGTCTTAGAGATGCACTGGCATCTTGTATGAATAGAGGGTCAAGTAGCAACCAAAAACACATAGGGTCTATTGACAATCCAAATGTTCTGGTTTTATAGTTTGAAAAAAATGTATAAAAATGAAAAGTACAACAAGAAGAATATTATCAAAGATACTCTAATAGTGAAATAACAAAGAAAGAAAAAGAATTTTCCAACTTACTCAAGGTCCAATTATCCAGCTAACTTCAAGAAAATGAATAGCACCCACACACACAGTGATAAGGAAAATGTTGGGGCTATGTTTTGGAACTTACCTCAGTCAAGAACCTTTTTCAGTATTCCCACTTCCACAAACAACCAATAGAAAAAAATATATTAAAAAAATATAAAGACATATATAGAATAGACACAAAGAAGTAGAGAGGAACATCAATCTAAATACTACTCTACAAGTAAGATAATGCAAGTAAGCGAATAAACACAATATCACCTCCCATTCTATGAGTGCTCAAGGTTGATAGAGAAAGGAGAAGAGAAAGATCACCATGCCAACAAGATAGAACTTTGAGAACCCGAATTAACAATAGCACTGGAGCAAGAATATGGTGCAAAAATGAAGAGTAAGACCAAGAGAGTGAAGTATGAAATGTTAGAGAGTGAGAATGAGTCATAGAGTGAATAGAGAGCTTGAGAATGAGATAGTATTGAGAGAGAGCTTGAGAGAGAAAAGAATTGAGTTAAAATGGTTAAATTGGAGGAAAATAGTCATTCCTAACAATCAAGATTCAGTAGGGGAAATTATTCTCATAGGCGATAGAGAATCATAACTTATTAACCATTTCCTAATGTTAGAATCTTGTTAGGATGGAATCATGGTGTGTAGAAATTCATGCGATGCATGCACATCCCTAATAGGAATTCCCTTCACCAACGCTAAACAATAGGGACACATGGAAAAAGAAAAGCAAAAGTGGTGGGTTTTTGCATTATCAATCTAGAAGATGATCAAATCAATATTGCTAAATTTTCTCATGTAGAGAAAAAGTTTGTCCTAATAGAAGTATACAAGCAGGTGGAAAAGGTGAATAAACAATGCTAGGAGAGAAAGAAGGTTGGTATATAGTTCCTTATCAGGATTGGCTATTTTTCTTATAACTCAATTTTGATGTGCTTAATATTGAAAGGGACCAAGTGTTGAAAATATATTTTACAATTCTATGATAGGAGATTTCCTTTTGATAGTAAATATTTTGTGAAGTTTGTAACTAGGTCATGGATTGGAAATCATATACCTAACCTAGAGGATTATTGGGTTGATTGTGTTGATGAATATGAGGTGAGAAAGAAAAGATGGATGAGGCTGACTTCAAGAAAGCTAAGGGTATTTAATTTAAATTAGGATATCCAAGGCATTGAATATGATAAGTTTGATCTAGTAGACCCTATCTTTATTAAACATGTCAAAGTACAACCAATTGTGTTTATAGACTAGAGCATCAAATAAATTAAGACTGGATTGAGGCTAAAACTATAGTTGTCTTAAAGTGAACTCAAAAGTGGGTTGCTAGGAAGAATGTAGAAAAGTAGTTGCCTCCAACTAGGTCATAAAATACTCAACCACAAAGAGAAAGTAGCCAACTTCCTATAACCTTAGGTGCATAGACTTCTTCCTCACAACAAGTACCATTAGGTGGACAATATTGTTGGGATGATGAGCCTACAGAGAAGAATTTTCAAGAGAAAAAATATAGAGAAGATTCCCTTGAACCTCCTCAACAGGATGAGGATAAGGAAGTAGTTGAATTAGGTGAGGAAAAAGTCAATGTATCTACTTCCCCATCTCAGGAAAGTACTTCTTCTCTTAAACCTTCCCTTGGTTGAGATACACATGTTTCCCTAGTGTAGGTCCTACTCCTCCCTCTTCTCCAAAACAATAGAAATATGTTACTCCTCTCTTAAGGAGAATGTTATCTGACTCCTCTACCTCTAAATCAGTTTTCAAACCTACCACTTCCTCTTGGCTTGAGCAAACATTGTCAAAGAAAAGTAAGATCGTTCGAGTGAATCTTCTAGAGAAAGACCATGTAGGTCAATTGATCTAGAGGACTTCTAAGCCAAAAATGTTGAATACTACATCTAGATTATTGGAGGATTATAGTACTAGAAACATATGTGTAGAAGTAGCTCACCCTTCTATGAAAAATGTAGGTCAGGCCATTTCTAATGATTTTAATGTCATTAGAGTTAACTTAGGGCCTTTTACAAGTGATAGAGATGTACATAAATTCTAGATAATGACAACTAGATTGGTAGACTGAACAACCAAAGAAAAAAAGAGTGAAGATGAGTTAAAAGGTCAAATCAAAGTTCTAACTAAATGCTTGAAGTTTGTATTTGACATTTCTCCTCAGCCAATTGCACAAACATAAGTTGTTTTTGATCCTTAATCATTTTTTAGGAAGGAGATTGTATACAAGATGTGAAATTATAAATCCTTCAGTAAAGCTACAAAAGAGTGGACCACTAAAATTTTGAACAAAGGGAACTTGTTCATTATTGGAATGAAAAAGGTGTGTAGGGATATGGATGCCTTGAAGGATGAAGTAGAAAAAGACATCGCCTCAACTAGACAAGAAGAGGTAGTTTCATCAAGTACCCTTGGTGATCTTAAGGGGATATTGGAATTAGTAATTGTGAGCTTATTTAATGAAAATATCATCTAAAATATTACAGAAAATTGATGCCCCATGTGGAAGAAGAGTATCAAATGGAAACTCTTCGTGGTTAGCTAAAGTATGCAAAAAAATAGCAAATTATTGTTGAGAGAATGTAATGTGATTGGGGATGAAATTCCATAGAATTTCTTGAAGATTAGCTTACAGCTTAGAAGGGAAGGTGGTGATGAGGATGAAGATGAATAAATCTTGAAAGGGATGTTAAAGAATATGATTGATGGTAAATGTGATAAATGGCTCTTTGATGCTGAAAAAATGAGAAAATTCAATGATATTGATTTGATCATCTTCTAGATTGCCACACTCACAACTTCCTGTGAAGGAAAGCTTGAAGTAGGAAAGGTAAGAAAAGATCTTTGGAAACTCAAGGGCATAAACATCATCATTCCCTAGTACGAGGAGATGTTGATGATTGTGAAGGCTTTCCATGCTTTTCAAGCAAGAATGCCACGTCAACCACCCAGTCAACTAAGAGGATATAAAATGAAGTGCCATCATAGTGAGTTGCTTTATTAAAATTTATGTTCTAGTTGAAAATAATTTATTTTAATCATTAGATAGTTATTTTTATAAAGAATTAGTTATGTATCCATTTGTTATATATGTAATGAAGATGAACCAAACTCTTTGTCTTAACAATTTTGGACTTTGATGCTCCAAATTCAATATAATATACATGATTGGAAGCCTCTATATGTCTTTGTGCATTTAGTTTCTCATTGAGATGAATTGAATACTTTAAATATGTGTTTGAATTATTCTCTCTTAGTTGTATTGTTCTTGTGTGAATGTATGGTTGTTTTATCTTAATGATTGGCCTCTTTCATGGGTTATATTGAGTTGAACCATCTTCATTTATATGTCATGCTAGATTCCAATTAGCCTTCATAATAGTGGTTGTTATTGTTTTTATTTCATTGCATATGATATTTAAAAGCTTTCTAGTATTGGGTTTATATGCCTTTTTTCCTTTCAGGTTAAAAGCATATTGATATTTGAGTTTATAGTTTTTGGGATTTTATTGAAAATTTGAGAGGGATTTGTTCCTTTGTAAATTTCAAAAAGTAATTGTTTTCCATAGAAACAATTATCTCAACAGATTGGAAACCAATTGTATCTTTTTGGGTGAAGAGTCAATTTTGTAAGATAAAAATATTAAGGTTCCAATCTATTCACCAATAAGGTCTGATATTCTTTTTTTTATCAAAAAAGGACCACTTTTGTGCTCCCCCTTTTTCAAACCCTTTATCTTCACTATTTTCAACAAATTGGTAGTTTAGAAAGTATATTCAAAGCACTACAACTCTTGTTATTGTCACATCTTCAAATTTTGAGTGTAACTATCTTCATTTTCTTGTGAACATTAGACTTTGTTGATTTCATAAAAAAAGTGTCATCTTAAGAGCCATTTTTGTGCCATAACTTGGTGCACATACCCATAGGTAATACAAAAGGTAGGTATAAAAAATATAGAGCAATATGGTTTTCTCATTTTGATACTTTTACTACTTTTTATAGGTTGGAAAAGTGTTACTAGTTTTGGTGAAAACATAAATGGCCTATTGCAAAATTGATGATTTTTTTATAGCCTAAAAAAATCATGGCATGCAAACATTTTTGTTGATTCATTTCATCTTCAAAGTACTATGATTTTTCCTCTAGTCTTACTATAGTGATGGGAGGAGTATATACATAATTATTCACATAGTTCAAGTGTTGGCTCTCTTGGTATCTTCATGATATAGTCAATTTGTAGGGTTTATTATTGTGAAGATTTAGCTTTAGAGATGGTGGATATTGTTGCAAGTTTTATAAGATTAAAGACATGTTGAAAGATTAGTTTTATCATGTTTCCATTTATTACAATGTATATATGATTGATATATAGTGATATGTGGAGTTTTTACTCAATCCTGTTAAAATTTTCAAACTTAAAAATAAAATCCCCAACGTAAATTTTGTGTGTTTGTTCACTAGTATGGGTTTTCTTTATGTTATTATCTTTGTTTTCATTTTTTTTCTAGGTTGATAGTTAATAGTATGTTTGTGGTTAATATTGCAATTAAACAATATCCTTGAAGGGGTGTTGAGAGGAGCTAGCATCCAAAAATCTAATATTGATGAACATAGAGTGGAACTTCTATTTATTTTATGGATGGATTGGTGGTTAAAATTAGAACTAAACAATGTAATTGAAGGGGTATTAAGAGGAGCTAGTATTTAGAAATATATTGTTGATGAACATAGAGTGGAATATTCATTTAGTTTATGAATTACAAGGTGATCCTCGATGGAATCACATTTTGGTCATTACTCATGCTATTTTGGAAGACCTAAGCATGATCATGATTGATTTTTACTTTGTAGAAAGTGTAATTCCCTTGTTGGTGACATCAACCTCTTCTAATAAACTTATATAAATCACTTTTTAAAAGTCTAATATTGATGATATAATATTAAAATAGAGAAAACACTCAATTTTTGTACCACTAAATAACTATTCACCATTACACATTATAAAGAAAATTTGAGCATATTCCTTAATGAGCTCATTTTTCACTTTAATATTTTTAGAAGTCCAAGTAAATTTCTTAATTTAAAGCCATAATTTTTATTTACAATTTCCTAAAGTTGATTAATCAAAATCTATTTGTGTAGGAAGGGATGGTACACTTGAAGCTTCACCAACTTTCACTTGTACATTCTTTGCACAATAATTCCATGTCCCGTGTACCAAGTTACCTACTCACTCTTTTTTCTCTCATAGTGGTCCACACAATTGTGACAAAAAAGAAATTCAAAAATAAATGAGAAAAAACCTCTTCATCAAACTCACACAAGTAGCATCAATTTGGGAAAGAAAAACTTCCCTTTGCAACATTGTCAATTATAAGGATTTTATTTTTGACCAATAACTAGAATAAAATATTTACATAAGGAATTAATTAGGGCTACTAGAGATTATCCCAAATAGGGGAAGTTACATGGTGTAAAAGGTGGTTGAAGCTAGAAAAAGTTGTAAAGGCACCAAAGGAGGAAATAAACTGAACCAACTCATCTCTCTTAGGAGCTTGAGGGATATTATTTATCTAACTAGATATTTGATTCAAATATGGACACCAAGTAAAATTCATTTAATTTTAAATTTGAAATTCATAAATTCCTAATGCATATTATTTTACATTTGCATTTGCAAATAGATGTATATAGGCTAAATATTTTAGTTTAAAATTTCCCAATAAACATCCAAGCACTATGTAGTAGGAGCATAGAGAAGATATATGAATTGTTTGGCACAATTCCTCAAATACTTGTATCCTTAAAAGAAATATTAATGTCAACATGTTCTAATTATATGTGAATGGTTCAATTTATTTACCTTCAACTTCTTACAATTTTAAACATAGATTATAAGAAAAAAATGGATTCTCAATAGTGTTAAATCGATTAATGCATATACTACTACAAATTGTTATGAATACTCTAATATTATTAAAATTTAGTATAATTCTTGTAATATTACATTTTTGTATTCATATCATTTTAAGTTTCATTTAGTAAGAAAATTAAAATTCTATGTTTTACTCTATAAATTTTATAAATTTATTTTAATAAATCAACAATATCTTTGCATTTAAATGCAAATACAATCATACAAAGGTATGGAAGACTCATGAAAATATGTAAGCATTACTAGATATGGAGAATATAATTACAATTCAAAATAAAATATATTATAACTACTATCTATTCTCCTACTTAATCTACTTAACAAGTACCAAAAAATTGTATATACAAATCTTGTTTAGTACAACTTACTTTAATTGGAGCAAATAATATGATCTATCATAAAAATTAAATCCAAATTTTAATCATTCACAACCATTTGTTATATTAAAACTAATAGAAATTATAATTTTATAAGTACATTGTGTAGTTACTCATCTGAAATCAAAATATGATTAACCCTTGCAATAAGTTCATTTTTTATCTACTCCAAAATATTGTTCAACAAGCGGCACATATTGAGAGCTCTTATTATCCTTATAGTGTTATACATTGAATGAAAGATAAGGGCAACTCCGATTCATATTTCATTAAAATGGTCTATTAAAACATAATTATACAATTCCTAAATTGACATCTTATTGTGAAATACAAAAATTAAACATTATTCATAAAAAAAACATTGGAATTCACAATATCATAATTTGCGTTAAAGTTATAAAAAAAGTTCTTATACCTTGCATGATCAAATATTCTATTGCAAAATACAAGTGCTTCAAAACCAACTCAAAATTTATTGAATAGAAATTCCTTAAAAAAGACCATACAAATGCATAAAAAACTTCAAGATGTAATTCATTGTAAAAAAATTATTCCTTTAATGCATGACTACTATTACATGCTTTCATGACAAGGTTTAGATCATTGGTAATAGAAATTACTTTTTTGGTATTTCATCTACTACTTGTATATAATTTTTCATAAGGGATGCCTATTGAGAAATAATAACACCAGATAGCTATTTTTAAGAAGATAAGACATTACAAAGTTCAACTTCAACTCGTGCTTCTAACATGATATCAAAGATTACATTAATACTGCTAAAATAGTTCTAACCATCTAAATATTCTAGCACGCAAAAAATGTTAGAATAGTTTTAACCATCTAAATATTCTAGCACAAAAATATATAGATTACTTTTACTTCACTATGAATAGTAGTGCTAATCTATATTTTAGCGTTGCTCGGCTTGCTCAGACCCTGCGAAATGTAGGAAGCACAATTAAAATAGTATATAGTAGGGGAAACGAAGAGAAGGAAATAACTCAGCTAGCATCTTACTGTTCATAGTTGATGGAAATTTTGCCAGCTACAGGATTGGCGATACGAGCGAAGGCCTGTTGAGATAAATCGATGGTGCCAGATCCACAATAATCAACAATCTTCACGACAATTGATCCACTCTTGCAGGGCTTGGGAACACCCGGATTTGTTGCGCCGGTGCAGGTGATTCGATAGTGTCTTCCGCAAGCGGCTTTGTTGTCCCAAATCGCATCGCTTGCAGCCGCAAACAGATTTCCTGATGGAAATTGTGAGGTGTCACTTCCATAGCAAGCCGATGCTGCGAGAACAATCCATCTCAGTCATCATAAACAGCAATACCTTTGTTCACAATGTTTAATCGATCAATGTTACAGCAATACCCATCACTAAATTTGATAACAATTCGAAATATACTTACGGACATAACTACTGTAAAATGTGGCTATTCCTTGCGCACCCATACAACAATGCCAGCCGCACATAAAACTCATCACAAACACAGCCCGCCAAATGCAACGAATAATTCCACCTGCCATTGTTTCTCAGACTCTTAATTCTCTCACTGAATCTTAAGCAGTGGAGGTTAGTATATATAGAATAAAACTGTAAACAGGGAAGATGTGAAGCTGCTCTCTGTCCTGGGTCTAGTCAATAGCGCCCATGTTCACGTGTATGTCTAAGTAGTATATTTAAATAACCTTTTATAATGGGGGTACTCTTCTAGTTTAACATAGAAAGATATTAGGGTACGCGTCAATACTTCAAAATCCTGGCACCTGTCCGCCCATGATGCTTTGCCATTGATTTGATACCTAGAACTGTGAGCATTGAAACTGTGCTATCACTTTCACAATGTACGATAGAAGACACTACGCACCATCTGTCCACTACCTCTGTCCAAGCTTTATGGATGTGTAGCGTCATTGCTTAATACTTGATATTCTTCATCGGGAATCTCTGCTTTCCACTTTCTACTTTCTACTGATTGAAGCTAAGTAAGGTAAGATGGGAAGTTTCAGACTGTGCTTTCTACTGTTTCAAGCTAAATAAGGTAAGATGGCAAGTTTCATACTGTGCTTTCTACTGTTTGTTCAGACTGTGGACAATTATATAATAATGCGTAGCTTACTAAGTGTGCGTGCAATCCTTTGGCCTCTTCTTAATGCTGTATTTATGAGGCACTTCTTCCTTAATTGATCACCCTCATCCCTCTCTGACCACTCTGAAAATCTGGAGGCTCAAGCGGCAACCTATCCCATTAACCATTTACTGCTATAATTAACGTATACGTTCCTGTGAATAACATCATTTGCAGTAGAATAGCAAGCCCCTCTATGTGATTAAGTAGAACTTGAAACACACTTTAGACGACATGCATAAGTTCTGACCTGTTTAGATTCGTAATTGTTGTACTAAGTTTGGAACACGTTTGAGTTTCTTATTTTTGTTTCACAAGAAGTCACTAGTTTTGTCAAAAGAAAAAGTTATGGATTCAAATTCAAAGTTAATAAAACAAAGAGTTTTGTTAGAGGTTAGGTCTTAGTTTTGTTTGTGCATAACATATTGTTTTTTAGTAGGAGTCTGCATTGTTTTACATTTATTCTAATTTTTTTCATTGGCTTTCTTTCTAGATATTAATATTGCCTTTTTAATGGTCTCAAACTTATTAATCTATTAGTCACTATTAGTATTCAAGATCTCAAGGTGCATGAAGATGGCCCTACTAGCAAAACAATTTGAGAAGTTTGTTTCCAAAATTTTCATGATGTATGTTTTCAAAATACTTCTAAATGTGATTCTCCACATTCCAAAATTTGATATTCTTGTTGATGGCTTGGAAATTTTAACTTGATTGGAAATCTTGGTGCACCACCCAAAAACCCAACCATAAATGGTAATTATAAACGTCAAGGTTCCTTATTGTTTCAAAACCTTTAAACACTAGGAAAAAAATTTATGTGACTTTTTACTCAAGAGAAGAAAAAACTATGAAATAACTCTTTAGAATTAAAAGAGAGATAAAAAATAAAGGATATTATTATCCTTTGTTTAAAAAAGATATTAATAAATAACATGTATAAATACTCTTTTAAAATGGGAAGAATAATTATTTATTTAAATAATTATTATAGGAAATTTTGTGAAAGGGTGTAATGGTTTGGAAACCACCCCTTAAGGCTTATATAAAGAATTTGTGTGAAACTTGGAAAAGGCGAGGATAACTTTCAAGGAGAGAACAGAAAAAGGAAAGGAATTAAAGGGAGAAGTACATGAATTCAAAGATTACAAATGAGTAAAGTTTTCGGTCTTGGATGGCATTGAAACATTTGGAGAAGGGGAACACAAGGATGTGTCCAATTCAAGGTACAACATACACCTAAGAGTGTCCTGGCTGGGGCTAAGTGTATGCCATGAAGGCGTGTTGAGTTTAATGTAAGAACTCATTTCCTTTGGGGTGTTTATGTCGCAAAAAATCCTAGACTTGCAACACTTCCTCTGCATGTCGGATAGTAGCTTCTTCGTGATTTATAGATAAGTATTAAAAAGCTATTGATGTTGTTGGTATTTTTTAAGAACCAAACTTAATCTGAGTCCCTACATATGAAATTGCCACAACTCAATCATCAACAAGGTTGAGGATTGGCCAACACTTAAGTAAAGTATTTAGTACCTCACTTCTTCTCTTCGGGCTTTGTGAGACTGAGGAGGGTAATCCTATGTATGCTCATAATATCTCACATTAGGTCAAGAGCATTTCCTCACACAGATGAACTACCTCAAGAAGCTCACCTCATCAAAGGCTTGGTAGACCTCGAGTGAAAGTGTTATTCATTTTAGGGAATGTGTTTATATACTAAAAGTTGGGGCAGTGTAGTTTTGAATATGTTATGAATTTGTCTTCATCTTGACTCCTAGGCCAAGTTCAATACTAGCTCAATTGGCTATGAGATAAACTAAGAAAATAATTAGTTCCCTATCTGAGGGAGAAACAAAGTCATAACTTGCAATCAACCAGTAATACAATTATCATTGAACATCAGAAGTTAATGGACTATCAGTATGCTACTTTGCAACATCTGACTCACTATATTTCAAAATATTACTTCCTTACCAAATCCTATATCCCTTCCCTATAAACTAATGGCTTCATTTTAGAATTTAATCAATTCATTGAACTAAAGCATGAAACAAACTCATCCATTCGGTGCAAATGATAGAGGACAAACAAAATTATACTTAATAACTTCATTCATACTTCAGAAGAAAGACACACAGGAGAGCAATATTTTAGAACTAATATTCTTCTTCATTCATGATATTTCTTTGTAAAACCATATTTAAGATCTTCATAAAATATAACTATCGCCCTAGATTTTATTCTGATATGTCTAACTAAAATACCTATTTACATTCTAATTTCTCTGAGAGTATAGCATTCACCGAGACCTATTTTGGACTCAAAATTCTAAACTCTCTTGTTATCAACCATGAAATCCCCTTAATAAATAGGGGAACAACAAGCACCTAACTGTATTATAATTTCATTTTTCTTTTCAATTCATTTCAAAACCTAATTTCAACTAACTCCTCAAAGAACTCCCCAGGAAATTTCTTACACAATCATTTGGGAGTAGGGGAGGACAAAAGGAAAAAAACATGTATAGGATACCATTAGTCACTATCACTGCATTCATTGTTGACACAAAAAAGATTCCATATCAGCTGAAGGACTTCTACATTAACATGGAAGAAAAAAAGACAAACCATGGACACACGAAAAACAAATACCTCCAATGCAAAGAGCATGGTGTCATATAAAAACAAAAACAAGTAGGTGAGCCTATTCAGAGTCGCGAACATCAGAAAATGCCCAACTACTCCTTGTCCTTGATGAAATTGGAAGGACATCACCACGTCGTCGTCAGAGCTCCCATATGGCCCTAAAGAAAGGAGGTATTGGCCATATTCTGAATCAGTATCACCTTCTACATATAAAGAAGTATTAGAAAGCACAATAGGAGAATTATGTTTTCCTAGGCAGGCCCTATGATTTTTACCCTTTTTCCTAACCTTCTTCACTAGCTGAGCTAGTTCCTTGCCTTTGAACTTGACCACTTCTCCTGGAAGGGTCCTTTTTCTCAAACTATATGTACTATGCACAATTGACTTCTTCTTATGACCTCTAGCCCTCCTTTTACCTTTTGCAACCTCAGAAGAAGCTTGGGCTTCCTGCACAGTTATGTCCTCATGATACTCAAAGACATTATGTCAGCTAAACCTTCTAACATGTTGAATTTCCACACCAGTTTCCGCCATTTCCAGAGCAAATAGTAATTAATAATTTAAAGCAGAGCTATGGGGAGATGCACTTACAACCCAAACAATTGTAACCAACCTATCAGAGAAATTCCTAACCAGACCAAAGAACCCAATTTGAAACCAACCTACCCAGAACAAGAATATTCAAATCAAGACAAACTGCCTCTCACTCCTCTTCACACAACGCCTTACATACACTGCAAACTAGAAAGATGGTGAAAATGAACAACAATCAACCTCCATTAAATAGATAATTGGAGCATGTAGAATTAATGATTCAAGAGCTCCTTTTTAGAGCGAATTGATAACTTAACAGTTCAGCTTTGAATCTGGGTCGTTGATCTTAGAACAATTAAAATTTCATCTAAGGTGGCCATGAGCATCATTTTTTGACCATTAGCAACTTGATCCTAGAAAACAACGATGCTATCTCAAATGTTGCCACGTTCTTCTTCAATCTTGATAAATCATATGTGATATGACAATTAGCATGTATCACCAACCCAATCCATATGTTTCCATTAATATCAGCAAAGTACATAAGACCAATTTTTTTACTAGAGAGAATACTTCCTTATACGCTTCATCGCTCATTATTGATCTTCCCAAAATTTTAGGGTGCAACCAGTGATGAAAATATTCATGTAATGATGTTTAGTCCATTGGATCATCCTATTTTTTTTAAAAACTTCATCAATGGTTGTCCAATCCTTTCATTGTTGTCCTTTTTCTTTATGCAAAATCCTCAGGATCATGCCACATTGCTTGTTCCATCAATGGTCATCACCTATCATGGAAGAATCTCATCCTTTATTTCCCTTACCAGTGATGTAAACATCCCTCCAATGAATCTCATCCCTTGGATCTATGGCCTATCATTTGATCATGTCCATCCTTCCATCGTGCATTGCTAATTCAAAATTTGCACCCAAGCTCCTATCAACGATGGGAGATGCAGTGAAGGCATCAAATTTAGACACGTACACCTACATGGAAATCAATGGTACAAAAAACATCACACATAAGATCTTATCATATTAGCGAATGAAACACTTCAAAGAATACCATCACCCTTTACTAATCTGGAACTTAAGCCTTGAAATGAATCCGCGATAAGAAATAAAACATAAGGCCATCGCTCATCACTAATTCTCCTTATACAGTTTGCAAGCAATTAGCGATGGGAGATGTTACAAATTTTACAATGTGCATCGTGTATCACTAATGTGGAACTTAGCATTTAAAACATATCCGCAATCACACGATGTAAAAGAAATTTCATCATATCACTTGTCGTTGATCCTAAATTGATAATTTTATGACCATCTGCAATGAGCAATAAGAACACAAGAACATAAGGCGAGGGCATCACTCATCGCTATTACAAATTTGAAAGCTTGAAATTCGTTAGCGATGAGAAATCCTTAAACAATACAAAGAACATCTCTCATCGTGCATTTGATTTGAGGGCCCTGGTAGCTATTTGCAATGAGATAGCCTAGGAACATCTCTTCATCACTCCACTAATTTAAAATATGCACTTTTGAAGAAATCAGCGATGAGCGATATAGTATGATGGCCATCGGGACTTAAGTGAAAACTTTAAGCATGTTTATTTAAGTTGTTCTAATGAAGGGGATCACTTAGATGACATGAGAATAATAGGCTCAAAAACTTCTAAGTCACGAGTGAAGCAAAAAGATCCTTTACTTAACCTATTGAGATGGGAAATTCAGACCTAGGCGAGAGCGACCAGTCACTTGAAGACATTGATAGACATAAGAAATTTTAAAATCACTGGGAAATATGCAGTCAATGGCCAAATAGAATTTTGCAAACAGTTATAATGAATAAAACCCTAAACCCCATATAAGAACCCTATACCAAGATGTAACAAAGGTTTGATATGGAAAAACCTTTTTAGGGTTCAATATGTGCACTCCAAAATTTTCCAAATTTGAAAGTGCCATCAGTGGCTCTTTCTGGGGGTTTATGCCCCTTGTGGGCATAGCAAGAATTCAAATGCTCCGGAGAAGCAAACCAGGTGCCTACTTCATTGGGTGACAGAGTCAAAAGGATATCTCTACCCCCAACTACTCTGGTTTGACAAGTCAAACCATATCTAATAACCCAAGGCCACCAAAAACTATAGGTCTCTTCTTACCTCTGTCATAGACAAAGTTATCATCACATTTCACCCAAACCAATATGAAAACATCACTATAATTGTCCTGATTAAACATACTATCATCTCTCAATAGCTCAGCATATACAATATTATCATCAATTTCAAAATTACCGAGCATTTGAAATTCAGGCATACTCTTAAAATATTGATTATCATGTGGCAACAACTCGTGATATTTATATTTTAAAATATTGTTAGGCTAAAAATAATCCTCTTCAATGTTCTGCACATTACCATACTATAAAAGAACTTCATCCAGTTGGAAAAAATGGCACACATATTCTACCACATAGCTAGTACTATCAAGCTTAATTTGATTGTTAGTTTGCATGTCAAAGGTGAAACTATCTTAGGAACTAATCAAAATATTATGTACATTATGCAAACTATCTCCAAGTGTATATAAAGAGATACACTCATAAATT
This sequence comes from Sequoia sempervirens, assembly GCA_007258455.2. NCBI lineage: Eukaryota > Viridiplantae > Streptophyta > Pinopsida > Cupressales > Cupressaceae > Sequoia > Sequoia sempervirens. The sequence goes on along the minus strand of VDFB02049217.1, from coordinate 113,018,366 downwards.
GGCACATATTGTAATTGTGTCTCAACATACTAGTGTAGAGAAACATTAAGAATCTCTAACTTATCATCATCCTTGCCCACTTTAATATCTTCTAAGCATAACATATCAACATCTTCAACATTCATATCTTGTTCAAAAGTGAGCAATTTTGGTTCAAAAAGATAATCTATTTTTTCTTTGAAATCAACCTCCATATTCACATGAAAATATTCATAACTAGACACCTCTAAATCAAGAAACAGATACTTATCCAAATTTACATTAAAATTCTCAAATTTGGCTTATCAGATACATAAACTTTATGGTTATCTACTACTTCTAACCCATCAAGACAAGTTTCTGAACTTACATCAGCTTGTACACTTTCACACTTATCATGTAATGTATTATTGCAATCAAGTGGTTGCCTATCTTTATCTGCATTATCATCATGCTGACCAACTGGTTCATAACTGGAAAGAAGATCATATACCCATGCATCATCTCTCACATAGTGAATATTATCATCACTGTCAAAATCAATATGAGCAACACACAATAGCTGCTCGGGTTACTCATATGTGCATATTTCTGATATTCAGTGGTCAATAGATTTGAAATTTGTTCACTGCTTAATAGACCATTGCTATGATCCATTCTTTCAACCACTTCCTCTTCTTGACTTCCACTAGAACTACATGCATTACCAAGTTATAAATCAAGGTATACCATAATATCACCATCATCAAAATTTGAAAATTCAATGGACTGATCACAAACAGGATTTCCCCAATCATACGAGATTGAATTGCTAATATCCTTGTCAAAAGCATGGTCATAGTCTGTCACAGAGAACAAACTATCCATTTGTTCATTTTTACTTACTTTTGGGCTATTTTGACAGCAATCTACATCTTCCTTCATTTCATCATTAGATTGGGTGTTATCATTGAGTTGATCATTTACATCTTCTTGAGGATATAGACAAAATTTTTCACTATCATGAACATCAATGGTATATACTGCACCACTCTTAGCTTCTTCCTTCTCAAGTATCCACTTGTCAGGATTTAAAACTGAAAGCATATGGTCATTTGTATTCATACAGCTACTAATTTCATCAGTATGTCTACCAACAACTGAAGACATCAGACTTTGCACATATTCATTCCTCATTTTTTCCATATTGTCTAAAAATGTGTAAGCCATCTACATACTCAATATTTTAAAATCCTTTACTAGTGCATTGGATCCCTCTTCAAAATCCTCAAAATACATACGAATGCAATCTAAGATACTAGGTTTAAAATTTTAGGGATTAGTGAAAGAGCAACAACAAACTTGTGAATGAAAGCAATACTTGAATCTTCATCTTGTTTTTTAATCTACTTTAACCTTGTGACAAGGTCAGAAGGTTCTTTTGAAAATTCTTCTCTATAAGAATCCATTAGTTTATCCCAACAAGAAAAGGACTTCTCAGGAAAACTTAAGTACCAATCCCTAGCTCTAGCTTCAAGAGATCTGACAAAAAATATCATCCACATACCTTGATCTCCAAATGAATGTTTCACCATGAAGCTATAAAAACTTTGGGCATGTGCATCTCCTTCACACACATTTTATCCCTTAAATCTAGGCATCTACTTATAGACTCTAGATGGAATACATTTAACCTTGCAATCAATCCATGACAAGTCTAATTGGTCATACAATGAGTCAAAATAATTGACAAAAGGTACAACAATCTGGCTAGTAGATCTAGTATGACTATCTCTTAATTGGGATTGTATAGCCATCAGGTTCCTTTTGTTCATTTCTTCAATTCCCCTTTTAAACACAACTTTCCATTCTAGCCTTAGCCTAGGCTTATTCACACTTGGGTTCCTGCACTTTGGGGTTTCAACTGTCTGAGGATTTTCAAACTTTTGAAGATTTTTGACAATATGCATTAGGGTTTCTAATAGCATGGTTATTTCCCTTTGGTAACCCATAGATGTATGCAAATTTGGGCTTAACTAATTGTGCATAATCATAACCATAACAATATGAAGGATCACTAAGATAGTTGTTAATATGGTGGTAACCTAGGACTGAAATATATGATAATAGATAGAAACTCCTAGGATATAGAACTGCATTCTAACCATCCATACTAGCACATTTGTGAATACTTAGACAAACACTTTAAATGGAACAATAATAGCATTCAATATGATAGGTTCAACAAATGGGAATATACAAAAAACCACGTACCTTCACACCTCCAGTTGCTGCAACTTTAAGTAGAACACTTTTAAGTCACAATAACAAACAAGATCCCTTCATATGTATAAATTGTAGAGCAGAGTCGCCACCTCTTGAACAAGAGAAAAACCTTTGAAGCAAAGATATCTTCATCAATAAATTCTTTGAGTTTTTCCAATAGAGTCACTTTCATAGTATTTTGAATTTGGGGCTACTACTAATCAATTTGTGGATTTAGAACTTCTTCAACTTTTGAACCAGTCATTTATTCCTTTTGACTCCTTCCAAATGGTCTTCAAAAAATTAGCATGAGATGCAAGTTGTTCCCTAGCGATGTCGCCATTTCTATTGGTGATATTTTAAGAACCAAACTTAATCTTAGTCACTACCTATGAATTTTCCACAACTCAATCATCAACAAGGTTGAGGATTGGCCAACACTTAAGTAAAGGATTTAGTACCTCATTTCTTCTCTTTGGGCTCTGTGAGACCCAAAAGGGTAATCCTATGCATGCTCATAATATCTCACATTAGTTCAAGAGAATTTCCTCACACAGATGCACTACCTCAAGAAACTAACCTCATCAAAGGCTTGGTAGACCTCGGGTGAAAGTGTTATTCATTTTAGGGAATGTGTTTATATACTGAAAGCTGGGGCAGTGCAGTTTTGAATAAGTTATGAATTTGTCATCTTGAATCCTAGGCCAAATTCATTACTAGCTCAACTGGCTGTGAGATAAACTAAAAAATCAATCAATGCCCTATCTAAGGGAGCAACAAAGTCATAGCTTGCAATCAACCAGTAATACAATTATCATTGAATATCAGAAGTTAATGAACTATCAGTAGCATCTGACTCATTGTATTTCAAAATATTACTTCCTTACCAAATCCTATATCCCTTCCCTAGAAATTGATGGCTTCATTTTAGCATTTAATCAATTTATTGAACTAAAGCATGAAACAAACTCATCCATTCAGTGCAAATGACAGAAGACAAAAAAAATTATACTTAATAACTTCATTCATAATTTAGAAGAAAGACACACAGGAGAGCAATATTTTAGAACTAATATTCTTCTTCATTCCTGATATTTCTTTATAAAACCATATTTAAGATCTTCATACAATGTAACTGTCGCCCTATATTTTCTTCTGATAGGTCTTACTAAAATACCTATTTACATTCTAATTTCTCTAAGAGAATAGCATTCACCGTGACCTATTTTGGACTCAAAATTCTGAACTCTCTCATTATCAGCCACAAAATCCTCTTTATAAACATGGGAGCAACAAGCACCCGACTGAATTACAATTTCATTTTTCATTTTAGTTCATTTAAAAACCTAATTTCAACTAACTCCTCAAAGAACTCCCGAGACAGTTTCTTACACAATCATTTGGAAATAGGGGAGGACAAAAGGAAAAAATCATGTGCAGGATACCATTAGTCACTATCACCACATTCATTGTTGAAACAAAAAGGATTCCATATCAGCTGGAGGAATTCCACATCAACATGGAAGAGCAAAAGACAAACCATGGACACAAGAAAAAAAATACCTCCTATGCAAAAACCATGGTATCATCAAAAAAAAAAACCAAGCCGGTGACCCTATTGAGAGTTTTTGGCATCATAAAATGCTTGACCGCCCCTTTTCCTCGATGAAATTGGAGGGACCATCACCACGTCGTCGTTGGAGCTCCCATATGGCACCAGAGAAAGGAGGTACTAGCCATATTCTGAATCAATATCACCTTCTCTGTCTGAAGGAGTATCATAAAGCACAATAGGAAAATTGTGTTTGCCTAGGTAGGCCCTTTGATTTTTACCTTTTTTCCTATCCTTCTTCATTGGTTGAGCTAGTTCCTTGCCTTTGAACTTGACCACTTCTCTTAGAAGGGTCCTGTTTCTCAAACTATATGTAATTTGCACAATTGACTTCTTCTTATGACCTCTAGCCCTCCTTTTACCTTTTGCAACCTTAGGAGAAGCCTGGGTTGCTTGCACAGTTATGTCCTCATGATATGCAAAGACATTGAGTCAGCTAAACCTTCTAACAGGTTGAATTGTTGCACCAATTTTACCCATTTCTAGAGAAAACAGTAATTAATAATTTAAAGCAGAGCTACAAGGAGACACACTTACAGCCCAGGCAATTGTAACCAACCTATCAGAGAAATTCCTAACCAGACTAGAGAACCCAATTTGAAACCAACCTACTCATAACAAGAATATTCAACTCAAGACAAAGAACCTCTCACTCCTCTTCACACTTTGTCATACATACACTATAGACTGGAAAGATGGTGAAAATGAACAATGATCAACCTGCATTAAATAAACATTTGGAGCATGTAGAATTAATGATTCAAGAGATACTTGCGTGAGCGAAATGATAACTTAACAGTTCAGCTTTGAATCTAGGTCGTTGATCTTAGAACAATTAAAATTTCATCTAAGGTGGCCATGAGCATCATTTTTTGACCATTAGTAACTTGCTCCTAGAAAACATTGATGTTATCTCAAATGTTGTCATGTTCTTCTTCAATCTTGATAAATCATATGTGATCTAACAATTAGCATGTATTTCCAACCTAATCTATGGTTTTTCATTAATATCAACGAAGTACATAAGACCAATTTTTTTACTAGAGAGAATACATCCTTATATGCTTCATTGCTCATTGCGGATCTTCCCCAAATTTTAGGGTGCAACCAATGATGAAAATATTCATGCAATGAGGTTTAGTCCATTGGATCATCCTTTTTTTAAAAAAAAATTCATCAACGGTTCTCCAATCCTTTCGCTATTGTCCTTTTTCTTTATGCAAAATCCTCAGGATCATGCCACATTGCTTGTTCCATCAATGGTCATCACCTATCATGGATAAATCTCATCCTTTATTTTCCTTATCAGTGATGTAAACATCCCTGCAATGAATCTCAGCCCTTGGATCTGTGGCCTATCATTTGATCATGTCCATCCTTCCATCACACATCGCTAATTCAAACTTTGCACCCAGGCTCCTATCAGTGACGGGAGATATAGTGAAGGCATCATATTTAGACACGTACACCTGCATGGAAATCAATGGTACAAAAGACATCACACATAAGATCTTATCATATTAGCGAATGAAACATTTCAAATAATACCATTTCTCTTCACTAATCTAGAACTTAAGCATTGAATTGAATCTACGATAAGCAATAAAACATAAGGCCATCACTCATTGCTAATTCTCCTTATATAGTTTGCAAGCAATTAGCGATGGGAAATTTTACAAATTTACAATGTGCATTGCATATCACTAATGTGGAACTTAGCATTTAAAAGATATCCATGATCACGTGATTTAAAGGAAATCTTATCATATCGCTCATCGTTGATCCTAAATTTATCATTTTATGACCATCTACGATGAGTGATAAGAACACAAGAACATAAGGCCAGGGCATCGCTCATTGCTATTACAAATTTGAAAGATTGATTAGTGATCCTTCAACAATACAAAGAACATCACTCATCATGCATTTGATTTAAGGGCCCTAGTAGCTATTTGTGATGAGCAATAGCATAGGAATATCGCTCATCGCTAATTCAAAACATGCAGTTTTGAAGAAATCAATGATGAGCGATATAGTATGATGGCCATTGGGACTTAAGTGAAAAATTTAAGCACGTGCATTTAAGTTGTTCTAATGAAGGGAATCCCTAGGATGACATGAGAATAATAGGCTTGAAAACTTCTAAGTCACAAAATGAAAAGGATGTAAAGGCCAAAAGATCATTTACTTAACCTATTGAGATGGGAAATTCAAACCTAGGCGAGAGGGACCGGTCACTTGACAACATTGATAGACATAATAATTTTTAAAATGATCGACAATGGGCAATATGCAGTCAATGACCAAATAGAATGTTACAAAAAGTTATAATGAATAAAACCCTAAACCCCATATAAGAACCCTATACCTAGATGTAACAAAGGTTTGAGATGGAAAAAAAAAATTAGGGTTCAATATGGGCACTCCAAAATTTTGCAAATTTGAAAGTGCCATCAAATGCTACTAAATATATTGATAATATTGTCTATATGATTTTGATGTTAATCTATGTGAATTATATGGATGTGTTATTCAATTTACTATGTTAGTTATTTACTTTAGAATCCTTGTCTAAATATTATATATTGTACTTTACACATCATTTTAGTGACTTGACATCTTGTGAATATATCTTAACTCTAATATTTAACCTATTAAAATATTATGCTAATACTTGATAACTAGAAGAGGAAAAGAGACATCACATTTAATATCAGAGCTTAATGATCAGGCCTACCTATCTTTGAATTTTTCTTACAACTAAGAATTTCATATTAGATATCCTTGTGGGATTAATGTTTAGTCTCCATAATAAAAACCCAAAAATTTAACCAATTAAAATGAAACCCTTGAAAGTGAGGAGAAATGATATCACTCGGTATTTTCATACTTATCATTTTCCTAAACATACTCATGAAGTTCTCTCCATTAGAGTTTATTTCTAAAATTTATTATATGCTTTCAAATTTCATACTAACCAACCTATGAAACATCTTTCTATCCTAGCTGTTACCTATTGTAATTTAATGCATTTAACAAATACTATTAACTAAATTTGGTATAATATATGAGTTAATGAGCAATGAGGAATTTCTTGCTTTTCTCCTTATGATGAATCATTCTTTGATAAATATGGCTGAAAGTTGTTTCAATATAAAGATACATTTAAAACTAATTGTTATAACAATTTTAAAATTTGATAACCACTTATACATTTTGGATTTAATACTTACACCTTAGAATTAGATGACAAATCTCCCTATAAACTCTAATAGACTTTAGATTCAAGTTCATAATGCTTGGTGTCCAAAGTTTTGAACAATTCTATATAATATATAGACCTCTTCATTAAAAAACAACTGTCTCATTTCGAAGGGTTGAGACCTCTTTCATCATTGCTCATGTCTCTCTATTGAGACATCCAATCAGATATTTCTAAACACATCGTGCACATTCACTTTCTAAATGTTAGAGTATACTTATCATAGCATCTCATGGATCACAATCCATGGTAAGATATAGCTTATAATGAGATGCATCCATTTAGTTGGAAAATTCCAATTCGAAGATGGGCAACACTCGAAGTTTCAGGCTTGGAGATCAGATAACCCTTCAACTGTTGAAGGGCATGTCGGGGAGCTCATCTACAAACATCTCAAGGGAAGTAGCAGTTGCATGTAAAGCATCTTCACTTGTATCTACACTGACCAACACTACGCAGCACAACAATGGGAATAGAGTGAATATGCTCTTTCTTATCTTCATCTTCATATTTCCCATTGAAGCATATTGGCCAGTGCCGTGTGTGTGTCTCGTACTATTGTTATTCTTTAGTTTCTTCATTCATGGCGACGCATGAGATTGACGGCCTCATAGAAAATGACAGGCACGATTCCACCATCCTGTCACTTCGAATTTTATAAAGGTTAGCTGATCAACATTGTTAGAGAATAAAGTAAGTGTCCAATTATTTAAGGACAATGTGAGTATCGACTGTGCACGCTGAGTACTCCACTACTTCTCAAATGGAAGTGGAAACTGCGTAGCCAAGTCGACATGCTCTTCAATATTTGTTTTTGGGCTCTGAAATCATTCTTCCTAAGTTGGTCCACCATTTTTCTATAGAATGAGGTTTACTTTACTATATTTATACAACATGGAGGTGACCACCACTTTTTTTTATATATGCTCAAGAGGATGATATCTGCTACAGCAGGCAAGGGGGATGTGGGAAAAGTTGTGGAATTTGACTTTGCACCTGCCAACTGCATTTGCTTGGAAGCTTCTAAAGCCTTTTCAACAAATGCATTTTGTGTGTATCCTTCTATATTATCACTGTACATAAGACCACATAGGTATTCTATCGAACTGTTCATACACCTTATCTATGCTTTCACGATATACATACCCTACTTCAAAGCTACTATTTTGGCATATGCTTGGATCGAACTTATCGGGTCGGAGACCTATTATTGCATAATGCGCAAGTGTGATTGAATGTTGACGATACTCAATGTCTTTTGTTTAGTGCAATAAAACATATTTCGTGAGTCGACATCTCACTCCTTCACGTGGTCGAATAAATTAGGGGCATTTACCGAATTTCTACAATTATATATTCAATACAGCTAATTGTTTTATATGCTTGCGACCTTTTTCACATTTGCTATACCATTTGACATATCTTACTGGTTGCTCCATTTTCATATACACGGCCTTCATTATCTATACAATATTTATGAAAATTTCATGCCATTTACCTTTCTTTGTGTCAATATGGGATCTTCGAGCCGAGTGTTTGTTTCATATATTAGGGGAGGTGTCCTAGTATCCGCCAGGGCTAATTTCGAGCAACCGTAGAATTCAAATCGTATGTTGAATCAAAAAAAAAAATTATGGGTTTTTTTCGCTCACAAGTTAAGTGCTTATAGCTATTGTTTTGGTTTGTGGGCAATTCGGTCGAGTGTGGGAGCGTTCAATATGTGCATGGGGGTCAAAAAATCACCTTTAAGAGGTGTCGTCCGCTCGTCACCACCTAACATCCTAGTATCCACCCGCTATAACCTCTAAATTTTTTTTTTTAAAACACCTAATTGTATCACCATTAGCATTTAATTAAAACTATTTTATCATTCAAATCCGCTCAAAAGTCAATGGATCTAATTCACATTAGCACCTTATAAAATTATTTTGGTGCCCATTAAAAATCACTCCTACACATTAATTGTCAAACATTAGCACCAAAAACCAAACACATTACACCCAAATTAAACTTCATTTGGGGTCCAATTAATGCATATGACTAATGCTATTTTTTGGGTATCCTATTCTTTTCCCTCATTTTACCGCATGCTTTCTCTGGAAGGTTCTCTCAACGATGGAAGCTTTTGCAAACATCGACAGCTCTCCATGACTATTGTTGCTCTGCACACATTGAGGTAATAATAAACATCATTCTCCTTTCAATATGCAAACAATGGTACTATTTAACAATTTTCTTTTGCATCTTTCATGACTCGTGAAGGGTTTTATTTGATGATTGAAAAATTATTACTGCTTGTTGATGAAATAAATCATTCCTCTTCAATGCCTTTTCACCATGTGTTGTTTGATTTTGTCAAGTCATGGTGCTGGTCTTTTTCCAATGGATTTTTTTGGGGTTAAATGATTATTTCCTCTCCCCATTTTAGCACGCACTCACAGCCTAGTAAAGATGATTGTTTCATGATTTTTTCTCCACAAATGATGAGGAATTTCATGGGTTTGACCACATGTCTGCAAAAAAGGATTTTTTGGTCTACTTCAACCTTTTTATAAAAAATGCATGTGAATATGGGCATAAAGTGGCAAGCCCATTTATTATACGCCATATATGTGAAAACGTTTGCTTGGTTTTTTCCAAATACAAGTGCTTAAGGAATTAATCTCATGAAACCCTTGCCTGGAATATTCAAAATCTATCTAAAAATACACTTCTTTATTCCTATGAGTGAGGAATTATTATTATGAAACCCTTGGTTACTTTTTTGTGCACATTTCTGAAAACCCAAGTCTATAATCATTCTACCTCTATTAAGTCTATATATCTGTGTAATTATATGTATAGACACATATGTATCCGTGAACAGATAAGACTACAATGAAAACATAAGTTGTGATGTAAAGAATATATGATACAAAGTATTGAGATTTCAACACGGGTAAAACATTTAACAATAATTAATAACACATTTTACAATAAATGAAAGAAGTTGTGTTGTATTCAACAACGATAGGATATAAATTTCAACAGAGGTAAAATGATTACAGACTTGAGTTTTCAGAAATATGCACAAAAAAGTAACTAAGGGTTTCATGACAATAATTCCCTACTCATAGGAATATAGAAGTATGTTTTTAGATAGATGCTGAATAAACCAAGCAAGGGTTTCATGAGATTAATTCCTTAAGAACACATATTTGGAAAAAAACAAGCAAGAATTTTCACATATATTATGTATAATAAATGGAGAACGGGAAATATTCATTGAACTCCAAAAAACTTGTGGGAGAATACCACCACCATGAACCAAAAAAGTCAAATAGAACATGGAGAAGAGGTATTGAAGAGGAATGATTTATTTCATAAACAAGCAGTAATAATTTTTCAATCAGCGAATAAACCCTTCATGGGTCCTAAATGATGTAGAAGAAAATGATTAACTAGTACCATTTTTTGCATTTTGAAAGTATAGGCAAAGGATAAACACATATATATCGATTTGTTGAATGAACAAGGGACAAGAGACACAAAATTTGTAAATGAATGTGTGTGTGTGTATAACATTAGACACATTCATTTACAAATTCAATAAGATGTAGAAGAAAATGATTAACTAGTACCATTGTTTGTATTTTGAAAGGATAGGAAAAGTACACACACACACACACACACACACACACACACACACATATATATATATATATATCGATTTGCTGAATGAATAAGAGACAAAATATAAAGGAGCCTTTTATGAAATAAATGAAAAATATATGTATGCTAGCCTACTATATGTGCAATGGAAAGTAGAAAAATAGTATCACATTTTACAGTAAACAAATGCTAGTTTGTTGTATTGGACAACCAAACGATACATATTTAAATAGAGGTAAAACAAAACAGAGTTATATACGTATATATATATGTGTGTGTCTATGTCTGTGTGTCTGTGTGTGTGTGTTTGTGTATGTATATACATATATATACATGTATTTATGTATTTATATGTATGTACCTATATGTATGTATATGCATATATATATATATATATATATATGTGTGTGTGTGTATATGTTTTTAAATACATAATACACATATTTTTTCACATATATTAAATGCATATATACATACATATATATCTATATACACAAATATATACATACACATATATACATATATATGCACAAATATATATACACATATATACATATAAATAAACCATGAGAAATGACCAAACCCTGAGAAATGAACAAAAATAGTAAATGAACACACAGATTATTGAATCTATAAATGGGTTTGTAAGGAAAAACTCATCACCAAAAATACCTTTCATTTACTTATAAAGCAAAGTAAAAAGACACTGCATAAATATAAATGTTAAATGCATAGTTCATGAAAATAACTATAAGTAAAATGTATAAAGTACGAACCTGAAATTTGGGATATTGGAGGAATGTCTAGAGGAATGTTCAGAGGATTCCTGTCGATGCTCTAAATTTTGCTGAGAATAATTCTTCACAAATAGCAATTGTGAATGTCGTTGGCTGATTTCCCCCTCTTATTTAGGAATTTGAATCTGACAATTGAATGCATTCAATTTGGTTGTTGTGTTTCAAATTTGAATTTGTTTGAGCATTTGAATTTGTAGCTGCCATTTACGTTGGTTTTTAAAGATGATATGACTGAATTTTGCATTATATTTGGATTTGATGTTTATTTGGGGAGCCTTACACTAGTATTTAATCATGTAGGTACCTATAGGAAATGAAGTAAATACATGTATTTTCCAAGGAGTGTGGAAGATTGTGCATTTCAAATCGCATAGAGTTAATAAAAGATTGTGATTATGTCATGTAAAGCGTGGCCATTAAGTGTGCATGTGTAGTTCTTAAAATAATATGTAATGAGGGATAAAAATTTGCAAGTGGGGGTATTTGTAACAATAAAAGTTTTAAATTAATTGTAAATGTGCCTTTTTATGTGCAAGTTGACTTTTTTTATAAATGAAAATGCATGTTTAGTTGTCTATCTACATTGGTCAGTTACACATTGTGTTATGAGTAGCCATTGGTGTTGTTGCAATTTGTTATTTGATAAAATAAAGTTTTCTAATGGATCAAAGTGATTTTTTTTTGGGAGGTGGAGTGAGCATGGAGGTGGCGGTAATTCAATGGGGCGGTAACTGGGACATCTCCCCTAGTAACTTAAATTTAGAGTTATTATGGTTGTATTAATTATCTTTTATAGGGGAAAGGTCCTAGTTACTATCTATTTCCAATTACCGCTCACTTCATGCTCACTTTACTTCTTAAAAAAAATTACATTTGACCCACTAAAAATCTTTATTTAATCTAATATAAAGTTGCAAAAACACCAATACATGTTCACAAGGCAATGTGTAGTTGACCAATGTAGGTAGTCAACTACACATACATTTTCATTTACAATACAAGTCTAGTTGCACATAAAATATTCATCTACAATTTTTCTAAGAAATATATTATTATGTAAATACCCCCACTTGCAAAAGGTGTCACCCTCAATACATATGCACACTTAATGGTGCTTCAAATGACATAATGGAAAAATCCTATCAACTTTATGGGATGTCAAATTCACATTCTTCAACACTCTTTGTAAATTACATGTATTAAGTCCATTACCTATAGGTACTTGCACAAATAAATACTGGTGTAAGGCTCCCCCAATAAACATTAAATCTAAATATAATGAAAATTTTAGTCAATTCACCATTAAAAACCTACATAATTAGCAGATATGTATTTCAACCACAACAACCAAATTGAATTACTTTCCATGGTTTTTTTTGGTAAAACAATTATTTCCTACTCTTCATTTTACCGCATGCTCATGGTCTAGTAAACCATCCATGGTTTCATGATTTTTTCTAATAAAATGATGAGGAATCTCACGAGTTTGACCACATGGCTACAAAAAAAATGTATTTGTCTGCTTGGACCTTTTTCTTAATAAGCCAAGTGTGTGTGTATGTGTCTATATATATATATATATAAGTATGCATCTATATTGAACACTAAAGAATACAATTAAGGTCTATCCACTTTGTATGAATGTGTCAGGTTTGGGTTGCTAGTTGAATACACTAGAATACATCTTGATTTTGGAGGTATTCTTCACACACACATATATATACATACATACACACACACACACACACACACATATATATATATATATATATATATAGTGCTATTCCATGTTGATAGATATAGTTACAAGCTAATTCATGCATTTTATTATCTCTAACAAGATTATGTAATAGCCAAGAAATTTTCAAATATAATATATCCCTTAAGTTTGACATAGGAGGACCCTACCATATCAAATTAGTTTTAGAAACCACATCCAAAATTATGGTCATTCTTTGTATATCGCTATATATTTTCCTTGAATTACAGAGTTAAGATGACAAGATACAATCTTGATTTAAAATCTCAAGTACTTCCTTAGCAATCATAAGGCATCTAGGTTTTCCATGTGGGAATTGACAATATCAACACATATAAGTCAAATGAGTTAGATACCTCAACAAATATTGTTAAAGTAATGTATTAAAACATTCTATAGATTTAGATGCTAGATTAGAATCTTTTAAATAAACATTCTTTAGAATAATTTTCATTTTTTAAATAATTAATCATTAGATTAACATATAAATTGATTCTATTTTAAATATAATTTATGATTTATAAGCACCCAAACATGAAAGGATTTATCCTATGGAAACAAGGACTAACTAGATTAGGAAACATGAATACATTGGGTCTAGCCTAGTTGGAAGATTTATAATGTGGATATAATATGTTTTCTACTAATGAGCATGAAAGTCAATTTGAAAAAAATTAATAGGGATGATTGGGTCCATAAACCACTTTAGCTATAAAAAAATTATATCCTTGGATTTGAAGAACCAATGATTTAGGATCTATAATTAAGTTGGGTCTTGAAGCACATGGGATCTTATACATGTGGTTAATTTTAAATTTGAAACACTCACTAAAATTTATTTATTTTAATAAATTTGGAAGTGGGTGAATCAGAGTATTAAATGAGAACACTAGGCAAGTCATTTAGATAGATAGATCATAATTAAACATGTGGCTAGAAAACCTACACACACATGAATAGAAAAAATAGTCAAGGTTTCAAGACATGTAAGTCAAGGGAAACATGAACCATAAGAGATGAAATAAAAACTATCTTGTTTTATTAGATCAAATAAACTTATCAATTTGGGCATCACTAAGCTCTTTGAACAAATTTACTATGAAAGGTGATAGGGTATATATAGAGCCAAAATATTAATTCAAGATATTAAATTCAATGGTCTTGTGTTTAAATTAGAATTGGATGTTTTGGGACACCAATTAGAGATTTCTATCATACCATGTATCCTACCTTTCTTCTTCCTTCTTCACATTCTATTATTTCATTGTTATTATTCAAAGTATGAATTTACCCAATACATGTTTGTAGAATAAACACACTATATGTCTAATAAGGGTCCATATAAAGAAGCACACAACCACATAGAATATGGTTCATCTAAAATATCCTCCTCAAGGATTCACCTCTAAATAAATGCTTCATAATGTGCATGTATACTAGGGTTTATTAAATAGCCAAAATGTAACTCAATATACTACTTCAATATCAAGGGAAAGGTAATGCTTAATAAAATTAAAGTGCACATGCTAAAATCACACTATTTTTGGCTTACCAAAAAAAAAATCGTCACTATTCATAATAGCATCACCATAAATCAAATGAGCGTCACTATGGTGAAAAATAGTGTCACTTTGTAGAAAGACAATGATGATGATAGTGTCTTTATTTGGAAGCATCGCCATTTGTTAATCTTCGATACTTCTAAAAAGTATTAGTGTCACCATTTATTTTAATCAATGTCAGTGTATTAACTAGGCATTATTGTATCATATGGAAATAGCATCGCTATATGGCGATGCCTTACAAAGGAGTCACTAAAATCTACTAGAGTGTTGCTATATCTACAAAAAACTAGAAAATGGACTTTGAGAGAAAAATTCATTAAATATGATTGGTTATACCCTCCTTTTATAGCCAAAATGTGATCGACAAATTAGTATGGGCTAACTATGTACTTGATCCATGAGAATACGAAGTTTATTCACACCACTAAATGTCAATCCAATAAAAATCATTCAAAGAAACACTAAACTAGGAATCCATTGAAAACTTAACATGTTAAACTATGAAAGCTTCAAAAAAACTTATTCTAATCCATTGAAACTTATCCTATTCGGGGAGTGGTGTCATGTTGATGTGGAATAGTGACCCTTTCACAATCCTTTGGATAAATAAGCTTGTTTCAATCAGTTTTATTGAAGAAAACTAATGAAACCATTGTGAGATGTGTGATGAAACATAATTTAAGGCTAAACTAACATGATGCAAGCTATTTAATCACAATTTATGCTAAGATAATTGGTATGGATGTATGCAAAGCTAATCTAAATGGATTTCAAGCTAAAAATATTGAAACCCTAATTACTAAATAAGCTACATGAATGCATCTATGTTACCATGGAAGCTACTAATGAAAGGTAAGCTAATTAATGCAATTAATTAAGCTAAAATGATACTAAAAAAGTGTTAAATATGAGTGTGAGTGGGAGTGATTTCAACAGCACAAGTTTGCTCTGAAAAAGATGGGTCCATTTGTCTCCAAATAGTGATCTATTTATATGAGAGCAAATGAGAAATGGAGGGTTAAGGTCAAAAATTTTAATCAATGGTCAAGGATGGAGGAAGTTGGAGGCATGGATCATGGATTCTCATCAAGGGATGAGAATCAATGATAATATTTAATCAAGGGTTCACCTTTATCCAAAAAAACACACTTTTAACTTGCATAAGAAGCCATAAGTTAACTTGCACATGAAGTCTTGTTAGTTTGTTATAGAAAAGGAATATTCCCCTTTTTCAAATTAGTGAAGAGAGAAAAAATTCTTTGGAATATTCTCATGGGTGAGGGAAAATAGATATTTAGCAAATTAAAACAAATTTTTAATGTGCAAAAGGGGAAAGAATATTCCATGGGAATATCCACTTTTGGAGGAATGTGCAAGGGAGGAATATTCCCTTGCAAGTGAGGGAATTAGATTAATTGGTAATTGATAATTAAAATAATGTTAATTATGTAATTTTAGAAGAATTAGATGGTATTCATTAAATAAAATGATTTAATTAAAGGGGGAAAGTGAAATGACATTTAATTAAATAACTTAGGGTTATTTAATTAAATACAAAGACTTAAGGATTTAAATTAAACAATTTGATGTATTTGATTTAATAAAATTAAATGTTAGCATGGAAGGGGGTGAATTAACTCGATTAGATTAATTAGGTTAATTGATGCAATTAATTTAATAGCTATGACAATTTAATTAATTAGGCAAAATGAGGATGGATTTTAGGAGGAAATGATGTTAGTATACCTGATTCGAGTGCATGATATCATTTAGGATATTTTTAAGTTCCTATAGAAGATAATTAGGATTAGGGTGATAATGAGGATGATTATGAATGATTAAGATGGGTTGATTAGAATTAGAATGGCTATAGATGATTAGGATTAGAATGGTGATAACTAGAATGATAATGGATGATTAGGAAGGTGTGATTAGGATGATTATTGTTATGGGTGATTATGATAAGGTGATTAAATATGATTAGGATGATGAGAGACGATTAGGATGGGATGATTAGCATATGAAAATGGATGATTAAGATGAGATGAGTGGGATAATTAGAATGATTAGGAGGGATGATTGGGATGATAAAGAATGATTAGGATTAGAAGAGATTACTAGAATGAAGGATGATTAGGATGAAGGGAGATGATTAGGATGGGATGATTATGGTGAGATGAGGGGTGATTAATTTTAGAGGGGATGATTAGAATGATTAGGATGGGAATGGTAAAGATGTGGGAGGATTATTAGAATAGGAAAAAGTAGTTAGGATGAGGTGATTGAGATGATTAGGAAGAGATGAGGGATAGTTATGATGACTAGGATGGGATGATTGGTTTGAGTTGGATGACTAGGATAGGAAGATTAGGATGAAGAAAATGTGGATGCGAAGGTTGAATTGGAGATTATGTGGATAGCTTGGCTTGGAGGATAGATTTTTTTTGTTTTTGAAATGTTTCTAATATTTTTTGGTTTTTATTTTATTTTATTTTTTTGATTTTTTTGGTTTTTTTTATTTTTCTATTTTTTTGTATTTTATGATTAAGAATGAAAATGCATAAATAAATAATGAAAAAAGAAAAAATCCTAATACTCAATTTGGATAAGGGTCCCCTTTTGGTTTCGAGTGGGGAAGGTGATCTAAACACTCAAGCACATAAGACACACTAACAAGCCTAACTCAAGTGGGATATGGCCAAAAGTCTCATCTAGGCTTTACAAGCTCAACTAGGGGTATCCTCTATATACCACAAGGGTACGTGAGGCCTAAATCTGTAGATGAAAGGTAATAGTTCCAAATAGCCGAGAGGAGAGAGTAACCCACTCTTCACCTTCATTTCTCCAAGATATAAAGTTCTTGGAGGCTTAGCTCGATTGACAAAATTCCACTTCCAAGAGAGGTGGCTTTCTCACCTCCCGCCCTTTATACTCCATCAGAACATGGGAGTTGGAGTCATCCCCTAGGGTGATGAAATCCTTAGGTAGGCCCCCTAAAGAAAGAAAACAAGACCACTTATTTCTAATCCTCAAGATCACACTAAGGTGTGAGAGGATAGCATACGTAAGTGAATCTTGGGGATTAAAAGACACTTGTTAATTTTTTTAGCCCAAATCCAAATGTGAAGGTTAATTTTAAGCCCAATTTGATTGTGTGGGATACATGCCAACAAAATATGTATAAAGTAAAAACTAATTGAATAACTGGATTCTTTATTATTTGGTAATAAATTTTAAAAAATAATTGCAAAAAAAAGATTTTGTATGCTAAAGTTATGAACATTTGAAGCTTAGAAACAAAAGTTGACTTTGAATAAGTGTGCCTAATTTTTGGAGCAGAATCTAGAAAATACACTTGTACCACAGTGAAGAACTCCAAACCATCTTTCCAACACTTCTTGAATTTCAAAAATCCAACCTGTTATGCAAAAGTTACACCCATTTTAGTGAAAGTGTTATTTTAAGAAAAATGAATATAAAAGAGATAGATTTGATTAGCCCTTGGGCGCTTAGCACCCAATCACCCAAGTGACTAGGGGCTAGCGATGAGCTCTGAGGGTTGAAGTTAAACCCCACACAACTAGGTGCTATGACGTAGGGCTAGAGTTAGTGTTTAGTGGCGCCACTAGTCCTTCATATGACTAGGGGCTGAAATTTTTGAAAAATAAAATAATAATAAAAGAGGGTCATTGGTAGATTTTAAGAAAAAATCAAATTTGAAATGTTGAAAACTCATTGAAGGTTTTTGATTGAACTTTTTTTTTCTTTTTTTTTTAATTATTGATTTTTTTAGGCCTGCGGCCTGCAAGGCTCGCATGGCTCCTTGCAAGAATCACAGCCTAGAGGGCCCACATGTGTGCAAGAAAAGCTCATGAGGTTTTAATTTTTTTATTTATTATTATTATTTTTTATTATTATTATTATTATTATTATTATTGTATTTTAATATTTTTATTTTTAAATTTTCAATTTTCAATTTTTTATTATTATTATTTTTTAATATTATTTGGTCTTTTTATAATTTTATTTTTTAATATTATTATTTATTTATTTATTTTTGTTTTAAATTTTTAAATTTTTAAATTTTTTTTATATTATTTTAATCTATGTATTTTAAAGAAAAAATTCTATTAAGTATTAAAAAGGATTTTAAACAAAAAATTTCCTAGTAAGCATAAAAGGAAAATTTAAATCCTAATGCAAAATTATATATAAAATATAGCCAAAATATATATTTACTCTATGTATATGCACAAATGAAAACACTTGAAAAAAAAAATGGAACAAATAGAACCATGAGGGATCTTATAAAAAGTTGAGTTTTAGAGCTCCTTTGTGAAAGCCTTAACCTGCAAAATAAAACAACAAAAAGTCAAAATGAAATATGTTAGAAGTAAAGATTCATGTCGAGTTCACCAAAATAAATGCATGCAAATGATATATAAGAAATAGACATAAAACACGAGCTAAATCTAATTAAATGCACATGCAAACCTCAATAAGTAAGAGTAGCATGTAGGTGTGTTGGAATGATTTTCATGTAGTAGCTCTTACTTCAAATGTTAGGCTCAATAGACACTTTAGCAACATAACATTAGCATATGAGATATGTTTGAAATGAGATGGAAAGCCTCTCACTTATAGAAATGAGAGAGGATAAATCAAGGGCCAAGATTGAATGGTTAATTAATGAAGGTTTGAGATTGAAAGAAGGATGAGGTTTGGATCAAGGAATCAAGATTAATTACCCTTGTGACAAGTGTCACAAGATGGAAAGAGGTGAAATGGGGAGGTGTGTTCACGCATGTGTGAGCACACATTGGAAAGAAATGTGATAAATGTGTGTAAGAGATTAGGTTGCTTGTGTAAGAGATAGGGTGGCTTGTGTAAGAGATAGTGGGGGTAGGTGAGATCTCACACATGTGTGAGAAGAGGCTAGAAGATAGCCTATGACTCCTTTCACTTTGTGACAAGCTTGGGGGGATGTATAAGAATTTAAAATTAGAGGATAATGATAATGGAGATTAGTAATGAGGGTTAAATTAATTAATGAAACATTAATTAATTTAATGGGGTAGGTTGAGTAAATAAACCAAGGGTTTATTTAACTTGGGTGGAGTTAAATGTTGGAGAATGGGATAGGATGGAATTAATTAATAGGAAAATGGTAATGGAGGCTAGTAAGGGGATAAAGTTAATTAATCAAGGATTAATTAACTTGAGCAAGGTTAGGGAATTTATATGAAAGTGGGAAAAAGTTTAGCTTTTAATTAAGTAAATGTATATTTATTTACTTAAAGGTGGTGGCATGTGAGGACAATAGAGAAATTAATTAAATAAATAGTGAATATTTATTTACTTAATTGTTAGGATAAGGGAAGTGGGTTAAATTATATAAATAGCAAGTATTTATTTAATTAAGTATTATTTTTGGTGACTACAATGTCTATTGAATATGTAGTGGCTCATTGTTGATTATTTGGCAATTACTTCTTACCCTAAGGCTAAGTGGCTTTATGTTTGGATTTTTGAAATTTTTTACAGTCTCATATTCATATTTATTATCTTTATTCCATCTTGTGGGTTACACCTTCTGTCCATTGTTGTTTTTCATTTAAGTGTAATTCCCTTGTTGTTAACATAATCCTCTTCTAAAAAATTTATACTACACGCACTTTTTAAAAGTGTAATCTTGTGATGATATAATATTAAAATAGAGAAAAAAAAACTCAATTTTCTTACCACTAAATACACTATAAAAAAAAAGCATATACTAGTTGGACCAAATGCCTTGAAGGAATTTTCCATGTGATATGCTATATCAAATAACTCTTCACCATTATACATTATATGGGAAATTTTGAGCATATGCATAGATGAACTCATTTGTCACTTTAATATTATGAGAAGTCCTTAAATTTATTAATTTAAAGCCACAATTTTCAATTACAATTGTCTAAAGGTGATCATTAAAATGTATTTTCATAGGAAGTGATGACACATTTAAAAATTCACCATCTCTCACTTTTCCATTCTCCACACAATAACTCCATGTATTGTGTACCAAATTACCTACTCACACTTCTTTTTCTCTCATAGTGATTGACACCATTGTAAGAAAATAGAAACCCAAAAATAGATGAGCAAAAAAATATTCATCAAACTCACACAACTAATATCAATTTGGGAAAGAGAAACCTCCCTTTAAACTAGGGAAAACTTTAAGAACCCCCCCCCCCTCGATGAAGGTGTAAAATCCTGGTGAATCTTGTATACTTCCCAATAAAAATATTAATTTTAGTGGCAATTTTTTTTGTTATTTGTGAAAAAAATAATGTCCATTGGCGAATCTTTTCTAATCGCTAGAAGTCTGTGGAAAATCCTAGCAAAATGTAATTTTTTTAAAACCACTAAAAATTTTCCATTAGCGATTCAAATCTATTTTCAAACCAATAAAATATTTCGATTGGTGAATTAAACCTATTTTCAAACCAAAAAAATAATTTTGTTGGCGATTAAAACTTTTTTTCAAACTAAAAAATTAAATTCATTGGCGAATTAAACCTATTTTCAAATGTAAGAAAAAAATATTGGCGAACTAAACATTGTTTAGTAAGTGAAGGAGGCATGGAATTTTTTGTAAGAAGTGAAGCATTGATGAAGCTTTTTTGCCAGCGCTAGATGTACATTTGGGAATCAACATTAATAGAGATGGCTAGTAAATTGAGATGTATTAAAGATACACATCTCATGTAGTCGGTCGGCGGTGGATGATTTTTTGGAAGCCAGTGAACCAGAGAAACAATGGAGGCCATTTTCACCTTAGCATCGCGGAGGAAGCTGGACCCTTTCATTGGAAAAGCGTTAGTGAAGCGACTATGGGGTTTAGTTCTCTTTAAGGATGTGCAGGTGGTGCAAGCATTACAATTTATTTTGGGTAATGGCTTTGAAAATATAAAGCACAAATACAGTAACCAATGTGGATATTTATTCATTGGTCATGGCTTGGCGTCTAGACTTAGGAGGGTCGATGGATGTAGTGAAAAAAGTCATGAAAACTCTAGTTCACAAATATTTTTTAGAGGATATGGAAGGCATTCTGGAATGGGCAATACCAGGAGTGGGGCTTGTTAAGATTGAAGGCATGGATGGTGGAGGCCCAAAGCTCGAAGATTTAAATAATCTCTTTATCAGGTGGCCAAAAGGATGCACCAAAGCTTTGTGATGAGAAGGTGCAGAGCATGGGTGACAAGCACTCAAACTCTGCATTGAGCTAATGGAGTTCGAGGAGGTCATAGAGAATTTCAAAGACATCGCCAGAGCAGAGATGCATGAAAAGAAGGGTCTGCATCTAAGGAAGAAGATGAAGCCGTTAATGGAGATAGTCCCGTTGGAGATGGGTAATTCATCGAAGTTATCTGAGTAGTACAAGTTTTTAAAAAAAAAAATATTACTATATTAAATATTGTCTGTGATTTCATTTTTTGAGGGTTATGTCTAGATTTGCATTGTAATTGTAAAACACCTTAGGGCATGAACAATGGTTGGAAGGCTATATTTCAGGTGGGTATGATTAGGGATAATTTGATATGTTGGAAATGGAAACTATGTTGGTTAATCAAATTTTTTGGTAGTTGATGGATGAAGATAAATCTGAAGTATATTTTTAGGGATAATTTGATATGTTGGAAATGGAAACTATGTTGGTTAATCAACTTTTTTGGTAGTTGATGGATGAAGATAAATCTAAAGTATATGTAACTTTTGCTTTATATTTAATAAAATAAACTATTATCATCGATCAAAAAAAAAATGCAGTGGTGAAGTGTCAATGCAAATCAATCTAACCATGACTATTTGATGAATTGTCAATCTAACTTCACTAATCGAGGGCTAAGAGATAATAATTTTCCAAACTCCACATGCACTGATCTTAATTACCCATCGATCCTCCAATCATGTCCACTTGCTAAAATCTGCCCACGATCTTCACTTCATAAATGCACCATCCTTACCACCTTTCCTATCTTAATTCACCAAAGTCGAGGTTTTGGGGCTTTTCCTAACCTTAGTTGCAATTATTTCTTGGTCATCTATGTAGTCCATGGGTCAAAGGTTTTGAAAACTTCAAAACTTCAGACTTTGGTTCTAAGGTTCTAATTTTCAACGACCACGCAACATTATGGGCCACTACTATTCTATGAGTTTTTGATGGACGACTATAGTTGCATTCTGTAAGTATATCTCAAAAGAAATAGATTTATGAATTGAAACCTCCAGAATTACACTAGAACTGTTAGATGCAGACATGTGGGGAAATCAAGGCTCATCATCGTGGTCATGAACTTGATGGGTTGAATTTTAGGGATGAGCGATAGAAGAACTTAAGTGGAAAAATATGCACGTGTAGAAAGTTTGTTTTAAAATAGGGACCATCTACGAAGAACGTAGTGTTAGTTCTCAAAAACGCAGGCGGAATGCCTCAAGAGGCTACCAATCTCTTGATACATTTTGGGGTAACAAACAAGGTCAAAAGAATTTAACCTTCTACTCTTCAGGTGCTGCTAAACCTAGGCGGGTGTACCTATCTAAATGAAGCAGACTTGACTTATAATTATCCTTCTTGCAGAGATTTGTCCACAATGGCAGATGGAAGTGAACAAATGAAACCAAACTTGATAGCAATAGCAAAAGTAATCTTCTAATCTAAATTCTAAAATGCTCAATTAACAAATGTAAAGAAACTTAATGAATCAAATGATGAAATGCAAAGACTAGTGCCTTATTGGGTATGCAGAGTCAAATGAAATAGCAATGGGCGACTTATTTTGGCAGAAACTCAAATTGCTGGCATATGTTTTGTTTATACTTGTATAAACATGCAAGATTATGACTACTAAGCTCTACTTTAATAATCCAGATGAATCTCCCTGATTACTACAATCAACTAGAAGGATTTAATCTCTTCTTAAGAGAACCAATTAATTAACCACACAAATACAACAAATGTGCACTGATAAACTGAAACTAAACTTGTTACATCAATTTAAACAACCAGAAAGAGTCAATCATGGAGACAACTTAGCAATACTTTTCAATAAACTCAATAGATAATTGACACCAGAAATAACCTACCACATTAACTGACTTTCATTAAAATCACCATTTGAAAACATGTAACATAGCCTCTGAAATGAGGACTTTATTCTACTATATCCATCCTCTACCTACTATATCTATCTAAAATCTCATGATGATATTACATTTGGGAGTGAATATTTATACACCAGCAACTGAACAGACACATCGTTTCATATTCCATGTCGGCCAACCGTAGTATTCGGGCTCAATTCATGTCGGCCACAGTGTTTGAATTTTATTAATCACCAATGAAACAGTCACGATAACATTCTGGTAGTCATGCCGAAGGCAATTGTATCGTCAATCGTTCCTTTGGTGCTATTCGCCTTCTCTGTGACTTTCCACTGTCGAGGAGATATCATGTCGATCACATTATGTTTCCCCGAAAGCCCTTAATGTTTCTCAGTTGCCAAGACATAAGAAGCTTCTCGCCAAAATGCACTTTTATCCCATTCACCATCGCTATGACTAAATAGTATCAGAGAGACCTCACGTAGACCATATTAAATCTCACCAAAAATCTTCATCTATCATGTATGTTGCTGTGACACAAGCACACTCTCGCCGAAACATAGCCTTCATTCGATATCGCCAAGACAAATCAAAATCGACGAGAGGTCCCAAAGAGTCTGCTAAGTGATACCAAAACATCTCGAGTGCATTTAGATTGCCAAGAGAAATCAAATCTCACATTGACAGACACCTTATGCCCTTTTTAGCAATGAGACCCAACAAAGTCGCTATGACATTTCACCGAAGCTAGTAACTCATACCGATATATCAATTCATCCACCGCCAATTGATGAGACAATAAAACCTCGTTATAACCTCTCACCGAAAACAACTTGTTTGGCCAAAGTGAAAATTAGAGCATAAGTCGGTAAGACAAGAAAGACTTTGCCAAGATACAATGCCGAAAATAATGATTTTGGCCGAAAGAGATCCACATGAGCAAATCGGTAAGACATATCAAGTTCATTATAACAATACACCGATGCAAAGGCTCACACTGGTAGGCATCTTCATTCACCGGTTGGTAAGATAAAACAATCTTGCTGTGACATTATATCGACGCAAAAACTCTTGCCAATATGCATATCCTCTTGTCGCCGAAACCACGTGAAAGACTTGTCGATAATTTCCAACATGAAAACTTTGATCGTTGTGACAAAAAAAATGTCTTGCCGATAGGCAATACAGACGTTTACAAGTAGAAGAATGAATTGGAAAAACCCTAATATTGTCACGCCGAAGCAAACCATGATATGAAATATGTAAGACTCAATGGATTCAATGAGACAAATATGGACAAAATGCGAGAAAAATGATATGAAAACAAACCCATGTGCATGTGATGAGGACTATATGGAAACTTAGGGCTATGGAAAACATGTGAAATTAACCAAAATTTTAATAGTTCCAACAGTGGCTCTGTCTAGGGATGAATGATAGTAAGATCATTGCAAGGATCCAGAATCTTTGGGTGAGCAGACTAGACACAAAATGAGCAAAAAGGAAATGGACAAGCAGCAGGATGGAATGAAAAATGAATGCAAGATGGAGGTGAACCAAAACCCTGAACTACTGTGCATGGAAAAGAATTTTAAAGAGGATAATCAAGAGTTGTCCATGCACTGGCAACCCTTAATCCTCTATGTTTCAACTTCACCCGTTCTGAGCTGTTACGATCTAAAATTCAAACCATACTTTCCCCTATCAAATACCTGGTCTTTTCTTGAGTTCATCAGATTCTTCTTGAAGAAATTCATGCAACCTACCCTGTCACTATTATTAAAAGTTCTTAGAGAATCATCATGCTCAGCTTGGCCCAAATTTCCTACAGCATTTAGTAGTTTATATTCTCCATCATCAGACAAAACTCTATTATCCTCAACATACAAAATGCATGCATATTCAATACAACATTCCTCATTATCTTTCTCATTGTTATGCATTATGAAAGATTCTCCCAGTTGTACTAAAAATTTACCATCAGAGTGCTTCTCTTGAGAGTCAAAAAGTTATGTCATATCATTGCTATCTGAAACAAACAAATCTAAAACCTTTTGCACCTCTTTCAAATCATTATTTGGAGACAATACTTGAATATGACTCACATCATCAATATCATGTATATATGAATCAATTGAAGCTGAACCTCTATCATCCTTGGTATGCAAACAAATGTCTTCTCCACATGAGTTAGAAATTTTAAAATCACATACCTCATCTCGAACAGACTTTTGATCAACTTCAATGGCTTCACCATCAACTCGAGAAATGCACTAAGAGTCATAAGAATCATCACACAAAGATCCTTCACTGTCAAAACAAATGTAAGCTGGACACAAAACTTCAAGATCATCCCTGTGTACACATTTCTGATATTCAAGAGTCAACAAATTCAAAATTTGCTCACTACTGAGTGAACAAATCTCAACATTTTCATCACTACAGTCATATTCCTAACTTTTGTCATCATAAAAAAGAGGCCCAAGATCAAAATCAGAAGCATTACATGCACAATCATTTGTTCCATAACTTGACACATCACTTTGTTTATCTAAAACTACCTTTTTCTCAACATCAAGTGGATTTGAAAATACCTAAAAATTTCATTTTTGGGCACACCTTGGAAAAATATCATATGATCCTCTTTTAACTCTTCATCATACAATGGGCATGAAAAAATTTGGAAACCATTTTCAAATGTACAAACCTCGTCATCATCAAATGTATCTTTGTGGCTTTCAATTGCAGCTAGAGGTATTGTATACTCACTATCAAACTAATCAACATTTCACATTGTCTCTTCATCCTGATCTTCATAAGAGGTAGAAGAATCCCTTGATTCCAGATCAAAATCCACAGGTGCATCTTCATAATCTGAATACTCACTAGATTCCTCACAACATGCACTTCCTTTATTGTCACAATATATTATGCAAGAGAGATATCTTGTACCTTCATCTTCATCATGCAAGCTATCACATGAGTCATTCTAACTTGCACATGTCTCATCTTCTATTAGATACATTGTTTGATCAATGTTTCTATTCTTATTAGAAACACAACTATTGGATTCAACATACCTTATCCTCTCCATGGTGTCAATAAATTTATTCGCTATATGAAAGGTATGTCATCTAGCTGGCCAATAAACTAATTATGGCTCTACTACTCTTATGAACTATTTAACAAACAGAGCCCTTGTAGGCCTATAATGAGAAGGTAACTGCATACAAATATTTGTCATTCTATTGTAAAGAGAAGTCATATCTTCTCCTTCATACCTCCTTATGTTAAGAAATGCATCAAAGGGGTAAATTCCACATTCTAATTCTGTGATGGAGTCCCGACTTTGAGTATGTACATACTCAGCTTCTTCTTCTTCGAATTGTTGAATATGGCACACATATTGCTGCACGTTTTGATCAGTGTCTCTGTCTTCATCAATGATGTCACAATTATCTTCATATCTTTTCCTTTCTCCAATGTCTATCCATTCATCTAGTTGATCAAAATGAATTCGTATGCATGATTCAGGCCAATAAACTGGGTTTGACTCATACACTTTCATGAACTACCGAATGATCTCAAGTTTACTAGGTGGGAAGTTCATAGGTATTTTTCTACAAATACCCATCATTCTGTGGAGCAAAAGTGCCCAAATTCTCCTCTATATCTCCTTATTCCAAGAAAGGCATCCAAAATATTTTTGAAATATTCATCATCATTAGATTGTTGGTTTTGATACATACCTTGTTGTAGATTCTGGCTGATATCTTCAAGTGAATTGGAATTGTGCTACAATTGACATTGATCACATTGACATTGCACCAGACACTGATCACACTGAAATTTTCGATAACTTGCCAATCTTTGTCTAGGAGGGACTGGATAAGTATTTACTCGCTTCTACAGTTGTGGAGAATAAGTGTTCTGTTATGCATGATATGCACTGCCTTCATTGTAGAAATTTTTGATTGTACAATCAGGCACTTGAGGGGCCCAATATCTTCCTGCATCTGTGTATTCATTTCAGTCCAATTGCATCCTTTTATTTTTCAAATCTTCCATTTTTCTTATCAACTACTGATTTTCAAAATATTTTTTCGTTCCATACAAAAATTCCATTCTTCATCAAACTTTTTCAGATTCGCCACCTACTTTTCCAAAAGTAGGAAAAATAATTTTTTCATCTTCTCCCCAACATAATCACTCTTTTTGAATCTTCTCAAATTACAAATTCTTCTTCAATGACTCTATATGATAGTCTTCAACCGAATATTATGATGTTTGTCCCTAGCGGAGTCGCCAATTTGTTAGCTCTCAAAAATGTAGGCGGAAGGCCTCAAGAGGCTTCCAATCTCTTGATACGTTTCAGGTTAATAGACAAGGTCAAAAGAAATTAACCTTCTACTCTTCAGATGCTGCTAAACCTAGGCAGGTGTACCTATCTAAATGAAACAAACTTGATTTATGATTATCCTTCTTGTAGAGATTTGTCCACAATGGCAGATGGAAGTGAATAAATGAAACCAAACTTGATAGCAATAGCAAAAGTAATCTTCTAATCTAAATTCTAAAATGCTCAATTAACAGATGTAAATAAACTAAATGAATCAAATGATGAAATGCAAAGACCAGTTCCTTTTTGGGTATGTGGAGTCAAATGAAATAGCAATGGGCAACTTATTCTAGTAGAAACTAAAATTGTTGGCATATGTTCTATTTATACTTGTATAAACATGCAAGATTGTGACTACTAAGCTCTACTTTAATAATCCAGATGAATCTCCCTAATTATTGTGATCAACCAAAAGGATTTAATCTCTTCTTGAGATAACCAGTTAATCAACCACACAGATATAGCAAATGTACACTAATAAACTAAAAGTAAACTTGTTACATCAATTTAAACAACCAGAAAGAGTCAATCATGGAGACAAATTAGTAATACTTTTCAATAAACTCAATAGACAAATGACACCAGAAATAACCTACCACATTAACTGACTTTCATTGAAATCGCCATTTGAAAACATGCAACATAGCCTCTGAAATGAGGACTTTATTCTACTGTATACATCCTCTACCTACTATATCTATCTAAAATCTCATGATGATATTACATTTGGGAGTGAATATTTATACACCAGCAACCGAATAGACACATCGTTTCATATTCCATGTCAGCAAACCGTAGTATTCGGGCTCAATTCATGTCGGCCATAGTGTTTGAATTTTATTAATCACCAATGAAACAGTCACCATAACATTATGGTAGTCATGCCGAAGGAAATTGTATCGTCAATCTTTCCTTTGGTGCTATTCGCCTTCGCTGTGACTTTCCATTGTCGAAGAGATATCATGTCGATGACATTATGTTTCCCCAAAAGCACTTAATGTTTCTCAATCACCAAGACATAAGAAGCTTCTCACCAAATGCACTTTTGTCCCATTCACCATCACTGTGACTAAATAGTATCGAAGAGACATCACGTAGACCATATTAAATCTCACTGAAAATCTTCATCTATCATGTATGTCGCTGTGACACAAGCACGCTCTCACCGAAACATAGCCTTCATTCACTATCGCCAAGACAAATAAAAATTAGGGAGAGGTCCCAAAGAGTCCGCTAAGTCATACCGAAACATCCTGAGCGCATTTAGATCGCCAAGAGAAATAAAATATCACATCGACAAAGACCTTATGCCCTTTTTATCAGTGAGACCAAACAAAGTCGCTATGACATTTCACCGAAGCCAGTAACTCATAACAATATATCAATTCATCCACCGCTGGTCGATGAGACAATAAAACCTCATTATAACCTCTCACTGAAAACAACCTGTTTGGCTGAAGTGAAAATTAGAGCACAAGTCGGTAAGACAAGAAAGACTTCGCCAAGATACAATGCCAAAAATAATGACTCTGGCCGAAAGAGATCCGCATGAAAAAATTGGTAAGACATATCAAGTTCGTTATAACATTACACCGATGCAAAGACTCACACCGATAGGCATCTTCATTCACCGGTCAGTAAGATAAAACACTCTCGCTATGACATTATATCGACGCAAAAACTCTTGCTGATATACGTATCCTCCTGTCGTTGAAACCACGTGAAAGACTTGCCAATAATTGCCAGCTTGAAAACTTCAATCGCTGTGACACAAAAACCGTCTTGCCAATAGCAACATAGACATTTACAAGCAGAAGAATGAATTGGGAAGACCCTAATATTGTCACGCCAAAATAGACCATGATATGAAATATGCAAGACCCGATGGATTCAATGAGACAAATATGGACAAAATGTGAGCAGAATGATATGAAAACAAACCCATGTGCATATGATGAGGACTATAAGGAAACTTAGGGTTATGGAATACATGTGAAATTATCCAAAATTTTAACAGTTCCAACACATAGGACCAAGGCTTAAAAACTTAAGAATGTTTTACACAAAGGATGTAAAGGAAAATCAATATAACCACGACCATTCGATGATTTTTTGATGGATGACTATAGTTGCATTCTAGAAATAAATCTTTGAAGTAGTAGACTTGCGAATTGAAACCTTTGGAATAACACTAGAACCATTAGATGCGGACACATGGTGAGATCAATACTCATTTCTCTCTTTTCAATGCCTCAACGTATTACATTTCATTTAATTAAAATTATCAATCTTTTGAACATCTAAGGAGATTGATTGGACAACTCATAGCTTTAATGAAACAAGATTTGTAATGATTTCATATCATTTGAGTCACATTGGTAGTGTTGACTAGAGTCTAGTGATTTTGACAACTTGTTAGATTAAGGTACAATTTACATGTAGACAGACATCAATCAAATTAAACATTTTTATTTTTAATTGTACATGTAAGGCTTAAGATACACGAATTGACTAAGTTAGTTTTTTAGTTTGCGCGAATCGGGTTGGTAGCTACACTAGTGGCCCATAAATTATTAAATAGGGTTAGTAATAGTGATAGTAATAATGTGACATTGTAATTCAGTTGTAATAAAATAAATGGTTATAAATTTATAGTAAAGAGTTATTTTCTGAGTTCAATGTTTATGAATCTATTCAAATCACTTTTTTTTCCTTTGAGAAATTAAGTATTATCTATTTATGAAATAATTGCATGTAGATTTAAACGTAAAACATAAAGCAATACAAATGAAAAAAGAAAGTTTCCATCAAAGAGTGATTTTCTGAGTTTAGTTTCTATGAATCTATTCAAATCAATTTTTTTTTCCTTTGAGAAATTAAGTATTATCTATTTATGAAATAATTGCATGTAGATTTAAAAGTAAAACATAAAGAAATACAAATGAAAAAATAAAGTTGCCATCAAATTGACAAAAAAACATTATAAACACTAAAAGTTGTCACTCATGTTAGGGTTTACCAAAATGTTATTGATTTATAATTTTCCATTGACCTTCTCCCCCAGTTCCTGATATCATTATTCATTTTATTAAGTCATTTGCAACGTTAAGTTACCATCCCCTTTGCCTTGATGTCAATCCTAGCACATTAAAGTTTAAAACAACTTTAAAACACATGTTTATTAAATTATTATTTATATCATAATTCATAAATTACTCAACCATTCGATGAACATTTGATGTATGGTTGTAGTTGCATTCTGAAATCCGGAATGAAATGCACAGAGTGCTAGTCTTGCAAACTTAAACCTTCAAAATCACCCTTTAACCCTTAGATTTACAATGACCAATGGTTTAGAATTTGTTGCAAATTCAGGACTAAATGGCTAGTGAAACAAGATTTGTAATGATTTCATATCATTTGAACTTTGAGTGGCACTAGCAATTTTGACAATTGTTAGCCCGTCAGAGTCTAGACATCAATCAAATTAGACATTTAAATAAATGTAAGGATTAAGTTACATAAATCAATTAAAATTTAAGTAAGTTTTTTGGTTTGTGTGAATTGCAATTATGATTCATGAATCATGATTATACCTAACCTCATACATGACATGTGTGAGGTGTACATAGGGACCAAGCTGGTAGTGCCACCATTGGTGGCACTATTGCCCATAAATAAGGATAGTGAGCACAACTGAAAATTGAAATAATTTGTTGAAGGCTAAAGGCTTTACTATTGAGAATTTGAGTGCAATGTTTGAATTGTCATAAGGGTTTTCATTTTATAGGGTTAATAAGGAATATGATTCAAGAAGAAGATGATGTGGTATTATTGGGGATACTCTAAATTCTCCTACCTGCATTTATGTAGTTATAGAGTAAAAGATCAATTTCCTTCAAGTTTAGAATGGGTGGAATTGGAAAGAAGTTGATTTGGTTTACCTGACTTCTCAGACAAGTTTTGAGCCAGGATGAGGAGATTTGATGGATATAAGTGCTCTCCTAGTGCATGGAAGCTGCAAGTAAAAGATGGGAGAAATTTTACAAACCCTCATCTTCTACATGACTCTAATTTTCTAAGGGGAGAAGTACATTTTGTATCTTCACAGCTCCCATTTCCCTAGTTTGATTAGCCTGCCTTTCCTCATGCATTCATTTTCAAACACCATGGCTGATCCCAGAAGTCCCAGACATTTATTTTTAGAGTGCATGGTTGACCTGACAAGTCCCATTTATTTTTAGACACACATGTATTACATTTACATTTTCACCAACGATCCAACAAAAGCTTGGCACTTGCGCTTAAATTTGTATTTGTACTATGTAATAATGTGACATTGTAATTCAATTGTAATAAAATAATTGGTTGTGCTATTAATTTGACATTGTAATTCCTTTTATTAAGTCCTTTGCAATGTTAAGTGTTATTGTGCTATTAATGGTTGTGTTATTAATGTGACATTACAATTCCTTTTATTAAGTCCTTTGCAATTGCAAAGTTAAGTGTTATTGTGCTTAGTGCTATTAATGGTTGTGTTATTAATGTGACATTGTAATTCATTTTATAAAGGCCTTGATGTCAATCCGAGTGCATTAATGGTTAAAAAAATAAAATTAAAACACATGTTTATTATTTATATCATAAATTACTCAACCATTCAATGAACATTTGAAATTTTGGTGTATGGTTGTAGACTCAAAATAAGGGAGAAAAGCAAGCTTAGTTGCTAAGCCTCTGAGTTTTATAACCATGTGACATGTCGCATTGTCACGAAGTTCTAAATTTTCATTACTTGATTCCCCAACTTGGTTCAATTTGTTGAGTAACTTAAGTTCATGCATACGTAACCTTTGAGTTATGGTGTGTGGATTTAGTCAGTCGGTTGGAGGTTTCGAAAACATTGAAACTTTAAATTTTGGTTTTGAGGTTCCAAGTTTCAGTGACCACATGACATGATGGACTTATCTTGCATTTCAAAGGAATCGTCGTCTGACATCTCATTGAATGCTATGTACGAAATAAACTTGAGTTGTCTTTTTAGGAATTTCCAAAAGCATGCAAGTTTAAAGGCTATCTTTTCAAGGAATGAAATTGAATGTCACATTTAAAGCACGTCCTATCAAAAATAATGGCATAAGTGGGTGGCAAAGTTTTACTCAGACATTTATCCTTCATTCTCATTCTTTTCCAAGGCCAACACTTCTCAAATGCAAATATTCTTTTTACTCATACTTTTAGGCTACACTCTTGTTCTTTTCCAAGGCTAGTACTTCTCAGAATCTCATGTGCAAACATTCATTCTCTATGAATTTGTGCTCATGCAGAGTGAACGTTGGGTCGGCGTAAGGGATATGACACTTAGACCTTTTAAGTTAGACGAATTTTGGGAATGCCTGGAGAGGGATGGAAAGTCTGAGCTGAATATAAAAATCTTAGAAAGTGGACTAGCTCAAGCTGGAGGGTTTCCAGAAGTTGTGTTGAGTGTGGACCTGATAAGTGAATGTGCGAGAAGGTACATTCTGCAAATATGGGAAATTAAAGCCACAGATGGAACTATAATTGCAAAAATTTCTCTTGAAGCTATTTCCCACACGTTGGGGATTCAAGAAAGGGAACTTGTAGTCTATCGCAGTGGCTAGTGAATTTTTTAAAGAGAATAAGGACTAGTCTAAGAACTCCATGGCCAAAACCTGGTTGAAGTCTGAAAAGAAAGGTAAGTCGCAACTATCGAGTAAACTCAAAAGATTGCATTTTAAGGGAGAAATTCCATATGCTATAGCTTTATTGCACCGTTTTGTTGGGAATGCACAAGTTGAGTTATTTGAGGATTGGATGTGCCAGTTTATCTTGATAGTCTCTGATGAGAACATTTTCATTGACTAGGTTGAAGTTATTTGCTTCCATTTGAATGAGCAATTAATTAATTTCCATAAGACTGCTACTTTTTATATGTGTTCTTGCTTGACATACATTGTAGGTAGTTAGAGGTCCTTTTGGCCTAGGTTGGAGCCACAAGGAACCCCAGCTTCTGATATGCCTATGTATAAACACTTTCCTCAATTCACTAAACAATTTGGAATGGGTGATTTTTGTCGTGTTAATGATGAATTTTTAATGGAGGTCATGAGGAAGCTAGATGGAAATCCAAAAAATTTCCTTTCCCTTGAATCAATTTCTCTTGTATCAAAATTTGGGAGTTTTTATATCTAAATTCCTATCTAAGAATAGGGATTTTTGAGAAAGCCCCATTTAAATTACCTCGGTATCCTAAAGATTTATTGATATTTCTCAAAGTTTGTCAACAAATGGCCATGGTTAATATTAAATATGTAAACATGGGGAAACGAGGGTATGTCTTCCCATTGGAGACCCCTTCTTTTGTGTGCAAAACAAACTAGATGGCTAGGGTAACTGAAGGAATTATCAAGGAATATAACCTCTAGAATCTGTCTATGAGAGCTAATTTTGACAGTAAGGGTTTTGTGAAGCATAATCTCTATGCAGGGAGCTTATATTAGTATCACCCATCTATTGAAGATTTTTGGGAATATTGTGTTGATAAGAAGGAAGTTTTGAGAAGAGATTATATGAGGCTAACACTAAAACAGATACAGGATTTTGGTCTATCATTTCACATTCCTAAAAATGTAGCTGAGGATTCAACAATCATAGATCCTGCATATGAAAAAATTTCTGATAATCCCACACTAGGGTTGATTCTAAAGCCAAAGTGAAATTTTAGATATGAGGGTGTGTGTTTTCCCAGTGCTTAAAAGAACCTAGGACTAGTTGGATGCTAAATGGTGGCAAGTTGCTGGTTTGTTTAGGAGCTTAAGTCATCACAAAAGAATGAACAAGGGTCTATGCAAGCATCTAGTGCAAGTGTATCATCGGGGAAACCCTTTGTGAGGTACTCTAGTAAAAATTCTCAATCAAGAGGTGATGGTGATAGGCCAGAAGAAACAGTCAAGTTGAAGAGCATATGTGAACAAGACAGTGTGCTTTCTCCTACCCCTAAGAAGAAGACCAATCAAGAAAAAATTGTGCTACAAATTTTGAAGCTATCTTTAAACAGATCACTGAAGATAATATCTTTCCTCCTTTGTCTAAATTTACCTCTTCTTCACCTCTGGTTGATAATCCACCTATCACTCCTAACACTCCTAAAGAATCTATTAGTGGAAATGAAGATTTTGATCTGGTAGTAGCCTCCCCACAATGGCTTAAAAAAGCATATTCCTACAATGACAATTGGAGTGAATACAATTTCAAAGTTATTTCAAAGGTCTTCAAAACCTAAGAAAGCCAAGAGGATTTCAAGGATGGTGACTGATGCTACTTCTGGAAATAAAATGTTAGAAATTGTTGAGCAGGTGTGAAGGATTTAAATGAAGATGAAATAATGGAGGTGGACTAGAAAGTCACACATGTTGATATGGGGCCTCCAACACTGGAAGGTGATGTGTACCATGCCAATTATTTAGTCAATACCTTGATTAGAAGAGTGAAAGAAAAGAGGAATAAAAATATAAAACGAGAATCTCAAGTCCTTGCATTGAGTAACTTTATTTCTTTAGTGGTCACTCCTACATCTAATGAAGCCTCAAGTTCTCAGGTAGAGGGCATCAATGTGTTCACAATAGAGAAAATTAAAAAGAATTTGAGCTATTCTAGAGCTACTTGTGAGGGGATCGATAAAATATCTCAATAGGCTATCTTCTTTCTAAATAAATATGTGCTCTTTTACACTTGAGTTGTTAAGAAGAGGGAGGAGTTAATAACAGAACTTTAGTAGCTCAGAAAAGATGAAACTAGTACCTATGTGCTCTCTTAGGAAATGAAAGAATTGAACTCTATGGATCTGAAGATATTAATTGGTGAGTAAATTGTGAATAATCGTAAGGATCTAAACCCTTCCTGGTTTGTTTCATTAGGATGGAAATTGAATATGTATGATAATCTAGTGAAAGAAATTAATAATACACTTGATCAATATTATGAAATTTTGGTGGAAGTTAAAGAAGATGGGAGTCCTTCTCGAAACTCAGTGGAATGGAGATACACCTAAGGGATTATAAATGTGGAGAAGAGAAAATATCTCAGATGTTGGTTGAGTCTGAAAAGGCTTTGGTCACATGGAGAACCAAGTTACATATTACTAAAACTCTAGGAAGCAAAAATATCATCACAATTGTCACCAAGTATCAAGAATACAGGCAAAGAGTAAAGGCACATGAGGCATTATTGAAGGAGAAGGAGGCAAAAATAATTGAAAGCGAAGGAGTCAGTGCTGGGAGTGGGACCATTGTTTAGTTTTTAGTTTTTATGTTATTTTCTTTAATTTTGCTCTCTTGATACTTCAAAGACTTTTTATTTTAATTTCTAAAATGGTTGTCTTCAAGAAATCGTTATCAAGACAAAAAAAAACTCTATATTTTCCAGTGGATTGTCTATTATTGAAATGATATATTTTTGGATAGTTTCATTGCTATGGAATGTTTATCTATGAATAAATATTCTATGGTGATGGATGCATAAGGATTTATATGTATAATTTAGGTGCTTTGGTAGTTTAAGATTTTATTGTTTAAGTTGGGTGGATGCCTTTATAAATTATTTATGTTGAACTATTAGCTTATGTTCAAGGAATGGAAATAATAATATTCCTTTCAGTTATTTATCAAAGAAATGAAAATGCAATAGGAATTTATAAGTAGTGTGATAAGTGTTGTTCTTTAATAATGATGCAAAATCCAATATCAAATTCAATACCATAGAATATAATATAAAAATTTTGGCTTTTCCTAACCTTAGTCACTAGTCCTCAAAGTTTTATAACCTTGTCGTGAAGTTCTAAATTTTCATAACTTCTCGATTCCCCAACTTGGTTGATGGTTCACTTTGTTGAGTTCAAGTCTTTCTTGGCCATCTTTCTACTCGATGGGTCGATTGTTTTGAAAACTTTGAAACTTTAGAGTTTGGTTCTAATGTTCACTTTGTTGAAGCAAGAATGGAAAAGAGATAAAGAAAACTTATTATTATAACTAAAAACACTATGAAGAAATGATCACTCACCTTTTAAGTCTACATTTTTGGCATTCGCTAACTTCTGAATCGAGAAGTAGAACCTCATAACTGAACAAAATGTCTAAGAATAAATGACACTTTCAATTGTATTTATATCAATCCATGATTCCATAATTGGCCAATTCAACATGATTTTCAAATGGTATATTAAAAATTTGGCAAATCCCGCGTGCTTATACAATGATACATTGTAATTTTCAAGGTGAAATGTGTCCTCAAATCTAATTATTTTTTAATGTTATTGGCAAAATAGGTCCTCACGAGCAACTATTTATAAATTATAATTGACGAAATGGGTCTTCACAAGCAACTATTTGTAAATTTTTATTGGCGAAATGGGTCATGATACAATGTTGTTTTAATAGTATTGGCGAATATGTAGGTGTTTTATTAAATGCTTTCAGGATTCTAGGGGAAAATATTAGTCGGTCCAATTGAAACGTGTAGTTTGACAATGGAAAATTTGTTGCTTAAATATGCCTCATAAAAATACTCATTGGTGAATGGACATGCATTGGACCTATAGTTCATAAAATCTGGGTGATTTGGACACCCTGTTGGGTGCGAAAAATTCACCAATTTTGGCTTGGCAGATTCCTAGAATTTTCCAAATGGTGAAGATTCGCCAATAAAGTTTTCCCTGTTAACAACATTGTCAATGATAAGGATTCCACTTTTGACCAATAACAATAATAAAACATTTACCCTAGAAATCAACTAGGGCTACTAGAGATTTTCCCAAATAGGGGAAGGTCTATGGTCTAAAAGGTGTTTAAAGCTAGAAAAATTGTAAAGGCACTAAAGGAGGAAATAGACCAAACCAGCTTATCTCTCTTAGGAGCTTGAGGGATAATATTTATCTAACTAGATATTTGAGTCAAATATGGGTACCAAGTAAAATTCATTTAATTTTAAATTTGAAACTCATACATGCCTAATTCATATTTTTTTACATGTGCAAATAGATGTATATAGGCTAAATTTTTTGGTTAAATTTTTCCCAATAAACATCCAAGCACTATGTAGTAGGAGCATAAAGAAGATATATAAATTGTTTGGCATAATTCCTTAAATAGTTATAACCTTGAAAACTATAGTAATGTCAACATGTTTTAATTATATGTGAATGGTTCAATTTTCTTTACCCTCCAATTCTTACAATTTTAAACATAAATTCTAAGAAAAAATTGGATTCTCAATAGTGTTATTTGAGTTAATGCATATACTACTATAATTTATTATGAACAATCCAATATTATTAAAATTTACTATAATTCTTGTAATATTAGATTTGTATATTCATATCATTTTCAATTTCATATAGTAAGGAAATTAAAATTCCATGAATACTCTATAATAGGATGCATAACTTTTAAAGACATTTTTTATGAGTTCATCTCAATAAATCAACAATATTCTTTACATTTTAATTGCAAATACAATAATACAAAGGTATTGAGGGCCCATGAAAAGATGTACACATCACCAAATATGGAAAATATACTCACGGTTCAAAATAAAATATATTATAACTACTATGTATTTGCTACTTACAA
Organism: Sequoia sempervirens; assembly: GCA_007258455.2. Lineage (NCBI taxonomy): Eukaryota > Viridiplantae > Streptophyta > Pinopsida > Cupressales > Cupressaceae > Sequoia > Sequoia sempervirens. Next base: position 112,979,299 of record VDFB02049217.1, on the reverse strand, counting down.
ATTACATATATAGGTTGTTTAGAAAAACTTACTTAACTAAAGCAACTAATATGATCTATTATGAAAATCAAATCTAAGTTTTAATCATTCACAACCATTTGTTGTATTTCTAATATAAATTACAATTTTACTAGTATATTGTGAAGTTACTCATCTCAAATCAAAATATGATTAACTCTTGCAACAAGTTCATTTTTTACCTACTCCAAAATATTGTTCAATAAGTGACACACATTGAGAGCTATTAATTTCCTTATAGAGTTATACATTGAATGAAAGATAAGTACAACTCCAAGTTATATTTCATTTAAATTGTTTATTTAAACATAACATTCCTAAATTGACATCTCATTGATGAACACAAAAACAAGACATTGTTCATGAAAAAAAATCATTGAAAGTCATAATATCATAATTTGCATTCAAGTACATTTCATGATCAAATATTCTACTGCAAAATAAACAAGTGCTTCAAAACTAATTCAAAATTTGCTAGCTAAAATTTCCTTAAAAAGACCCTACAAATACATAAAATACTTCAAGATGTAATTTATTATAGAAAAAAATCTTCTTTTAATGCATCAACTACTATTACATGTTGTAAAAACAAGGTTTAGTTCATTGATAATAAAAATTAATTTTTTAATATTTTATCTACTTCTTCTATAGATTTTCCATAAAGGATGAATATTGAGAGATAATGATACGAGTTAGCTATTTTTAAGAAGATAGGACATCACAAATATATTAATTGAACCACATATATGTTCAACTTCAACTCATGTTTGTAACATAATATCAGAAATTACATTAATATTGCTAAAATAGTTTTACCCATTTAAGTATTCTAGCACAAAAACATATATCACTTTTGCTTCACTATCAATAGTAGTGCTAATCTATAGTTTAGCGTTGCTCGGCATGCTCAGACCCTGCGAAATGAAGGAAGCACAATTAAAATAGTATATAGTAGGGAAACAAGAGAAAAAATGTAATTCAGCTAGTATATTACTGTTCATAGTTGATGGAAATTTTGCCAGCTACAGGATCAGCGATATGAGCGAAGGCCTGTTGAGATAAATCGATGGTGCCAGCGCATCCGGAGGCGCAATGATCAACAATTTTCACGACAATTGATCCACTCTTACAGGGCTTGGGAATGCCCGGATTTGTTGCGCCGGTGCAGGTGATTCGGTAGTGTCTTCCGCAAGCGGCTTTGTTGTCCCAAATCGCATCGCTTGCCGCCGCAAACAGATTTCCTGATGGAAATTGTGTGGTGTCACTTCCATAGCAAGCCGATGCTGCCAGAACAATCCATCTCTATTAAACTCATCATAAACAGCAATACCTTTGTTCACAATGTTTAATCAATCGCTGTTATAGCAATACCCATCACTAAATTTGATAACAATTCGAGATATACTTACGGACATAACTACTGTAAAATGTGGCTATTCCTTGCGCACCCATAGAGCAATGCCAGCCGCACACAAAACTCATCACAAACACAGCCCGCTAAATGCTACGAATAATTCCACCTGCCATTGATTTTCAGACTCTTAATTCTCTCACTGAATCTTAAGCAGTGGAGGTTAGTATATATAGAATAAAACTGTAAACAGGGAAGATGTGAAGCTACTCTCTGTCCTGGGTCTAGTCAATAGCGCCCATGTTCACGTGTATGTCTAAGTAGTATATTTAAATGATCTTTTATAATGGGGGTACTCTTCTTGTTTAACATAGAAACATGTTAGGGTACGCGTCAATACACGATACTACAAAATCCTGCCATCTGTCCGCCCATGATTCTTTACCAATGATTTGATACCTTGAACTGTGAGCATTGAAACTGTGCTATCACTTTCACAATGTACGATAGAAGACACCACCCACCATCTGTCCCCTACCTCTGTCCAAGCTTTATGGATCTGTAGTGCCGCTGCTGAATACTTGATATTCATCATCAGGAATCTCTGCTTTCAACTTTCTACTGATTGAAGCTAAATAAGGTAAGATGGGAAGTTTCAGACTGTGCTTTCTACTGTTTGAAGCTAAATAAGGTAAGATGGCAAGTTTCATGCTATGCTTTCTACTGATTGTTTAGACTGTGGACAATATAAATAATGCGTAGCTAAGTGTGCGTACAATCCTTTGGACTCTTCTTAATTATGTATTTATGAGGCATTTCTTTCTTAATTCATCACCCTCATCCCTTTCGGACCACTCTGAAAATCTGGAGGCTCAAGCGGCAACCTATCCCATTAACCATTTACTGCTATAATTAACGTATAAGTTCCTGTGGATAACATCATTTGCAGTAGAATAGCAAGCCCCTGTATGTGATTAAGTAGTTAGAAACACACTTTAGACGACATGAATATGTTGTGACCTGTTTAGATTGGTAATTGTTGTGCTAAGTTTGGGACACGTGTGAGTTCTTCTTTTCCATTCAGAAAGAAGTCAGCAGGAGGCATTAGGTTTTTGAAATATAAACTTGTCAAAAAGTTATGGATTAAAATTCAAGTTGAATAAAAGAGAGAGTTTTGTTAGGGTTTAGGTCTTAGTTTTGTTTGTAATGTCATATTATTTTTTTTAGTAGGAGTCTACATTGTTTTATATTTATTCTAATGTTTTTCATTGGTTCTTTTTCTAGATGTTATTCTTGTTTTCTGAATGGCCTCAAACTTCATTAATTGAGGAGTCATTAGTTGCTACTAGTATTGAAGATTTCAAGGTGAATGAGGATGATCCTACTACCAAAACAACTCAAGAAGTTTGTTACCAAAATTTTCATGATGTATGTTTTCAAAATGCTTTTGAATGTGATTCTCCACATTCTAAAACTTGATATTCTTGTCGATGGCTTGGAAACTTTAACTTGATTGGAAATGGTGGTGCACCAACCAAAACCCTAACCAGAAATGGTAATCAGTCACTTAAACATCAAGGTTCAATATTGTTTCAAAACCTCTAAACACAAGGATAACTACTAATCCCTAACATGATGATTTATTGAATGTGGCAAATAATGTTAAGTTCATCAAAATATTACTTCTAATTTTTGTGTTATCTTCTCAAATAGAAGCTATTATTATTCTTCATTTTCTCTCTCCTGAGTGGTCCAACATTGTTTTTTAGTCCATTTAGGCATTTGGATGAAGGTGAGTACATTCTAGATAAAATAAGGCATAAGCCACCAATAGTTCAACTTTATAGTTTAAGTGCATCTCTAGAGAACACATTCTTGTAGAACAATTATACCACTCTTGATAGGTTAGATGACAAGGATATGACACTTGACTCTTCCTAATGGATTTTATCTCCTAGAACGTTTGAGGTTTAATAGACTTCATAATAAAATAGTTTGTGATAGCCTTCATAATAATGAAGCAAGTTGACTTAGTGATGAGTCAAATTTGTCAATGAAAAACTCATAGAGATGCATTTCATAAATTTGATGTGAAAAAGTTATCATATAACAAGGTGAAATAAAAAGATATTAGAAAAGGATAAAATTATGCTCTTTTGATTGATCTAAAACTAATACACACATTACCATGACATTGAAGAAATATCCTATCTATTGCACAATGAATTAAATTTATTTTTTTTAGGTTAGGTGGTGGATGGTTTTTGACTAACCTCCTTGCAACAAATATGAGGTGCCTCTCTATTTTTTGAGACAAAATTAATGAGATTTTATCTTATGAAATCTCTATTTTTTTTATATAAGAGATTTTTAGGTTAGACGTGAAGGCTCTACCCAAGATAAAGTGAAAACTTGTTAGGTAGCAAGTCAACAATGAAATATAATACCATAAAAAATATTTAATATCTAATATTTCATTCAATTATTAATGAGAATATGACACCATTGGTTCTCTATGTAATTTTTATCCTCACACACACACACACAAATACAACATGGCATTCATATATTTGAGTCTCATGGTTTAACAAATGATCATGTAGTGAGACCATATAATTCTACTAATTTTTCATTCCACTTGTTTTATAGTTGCTATCAATTATTATTTGGAAGATATCATGATCCACAAGGAGGAGAGGGTGTCTACTCCCATGAGTGCAATAATTGTCATTGTATGTGTACTAAGAGATTATAAGATGATCAACTAGTATGAGGTGGCAAATCACTTAATATTGTTACCATTGATGATCTAGATAGTATGTTATTTTTTGTTACCATGTAGAGGTATTTTAATATATTCTTTTATAGTATTTATTTTAAATTTTAACATGTGAATTATTTTTTTCAAAAAATATGTAATTATCATATATTTTAGGGTCTTGAATCATAGGATGGTATGACATCTGTAGACCATTCTACATACAAGTTTTATGGTCTCACCTATGTCAATTGTTTTAATATATCATAATTATTAAATGTTAAATAATAATAAATATTTAAAAAATATATTTGTTTGAATAGGTGATAGTTACACCATCATCCAATATGCCTATTGGTAGTGCCAACTATGCCATTAGATTTACTAGGGTAGATTATAGCATATTTTAACTTTTTTTCTACAAAATTTTATATTATGATTTATGTGTACATGAGTTTTCTAGTTAAATATATTATTGTTTGTTTAGTTGATGAGTTTATCCATCACATATTATAGTTTAAATATAAATTAGATGTTAGTGTTTCTGCTACTATCCATTCATTGATGTCTCTAACACAAGTATGCATATGAAAATACAAATTTAGTCATGATTATTTTCTCTAAATTTACATAATTTCCTATCTACAAATAATTGGCATACACATCTTATATTATGCTATAAGTTGGATGCAAGCACCCTAATTTAAGGACATGTATCTCTTGAATATGTTCAGCATCATGATAAAGAATAACTATATTACTAATATTTTGGAAGTACATGTTTATTATTTTTGGATCATTTTAAAATAATTTCTTATTTCTATAGAGTTTGGGATATATCTAATTTTATATATTGAATATATAGGTTGAGTTACAATATACTGAGGAGCATAGTGGATCATAATGACATAAGGAGCCAACTAATTCAAATATTTTAGGTTCACACACTAGTTAGCTAAAGAGAGTTCAAATGTCTGATTCTTAGTGTTTTCTACATAGAGGAAGATAATTTGTATGCATATAGGTACATTCAAAATAATCTACATAGATTGACAATATTTTATATTTTGAGAGATAATGTTGGCTTCATGACATTCTATTATATTATATATGCCTTCATGGCCTTACTAAGATAGATATATCAATATTTTATATATTCATTTTTTAAAATGGTATAATTATTTGAATAATACTCAATGTTTTTGATTGAGTAAGCAGGGAAAGGGCCCTGACCCTTATAGATTAGTACAACAATTTAAAGAACAACATCCATTCAAAACAACAACATGAGGAAGAAGACCTAAGCTGAAACTTCCCCCACCCATCAATCAAAAACATAACCAATACCCTCCCAATTAAACATTATAGTTCTATCAGACATAGCAAAAAACACATCTAGTTTTCCATGAAGTCCCACTAGTAGATTTGGTTATAACCAAATAACCTTAAAGTAATGTCCATATGAAGACTATAACTATTAACAAGATTTAAGATACGAAAGTCCAGACACCAATGACCATTAATAGTCCTAAAATGAGGAGTAGAAAAAAGAAACATAACAACAAGAGACCAAAAAGAAAAACAAATACCAAGGACTAAGCATCCTCAATCAAACTCCAAGCTTTCAACAAGTCTTGGAAAGTTTCTTTGACCTTCTTCTTTGGCTCCAACTTTCCTAACAAATCCTCTTCACCCTTCGTCGCCTTTTTCCTCTACTACTTCTTAATTTTTCCTTGCCCCAAAATTGTAGCCATAACTGCCTTTTTCATAACAGCATTCATCACAGTGCACAAACTTTTCACTACCTTTTCAAGGTTCTGGATTCTCTAATCCTTATCCTCCTATTGCATCATTTTTTTCCAACAATTCTAACCTCTCCTCCACCCTTCTAATTCTATCAGTGTCAAAATCCATAAACTCCTCTTCATTAGAATTTTTAATTTCCATCACCTCTAGGTCCTTAGTGACATTTTCATTATTTGCAACCTTCTCCATATCTTCATCAACCTCCTGACTCACATCCTGATGAATCCTCTTCCACTTCCTCATAGCTAGAATCCTCTTCCTCATCAGACTCACCACCAAGGCTATCTGGGATTTCCTTAGTAGAGGAATTAGAATCTTCCTTCATAGCCTTCTTCCCCTTACTATCCTAAGAACTAGAGACACATTTTTCCCCTGAACTCTTTGAATTTTTACTACTACCCAACCCCTTAGACACTACCATAGCCAGTTTGGTAGACCTTTGGCCCATATGAGTAGAACAATCTAGGTTTTCATTGTCATCTGGGATGTCAAATAGTGTCTGGGTTAGCTCCCAACTCTCTAATAAGAAACTTCCTTTTCTTATTCATATCAAGGCCAATAGAAACCACAATGCATTTTTCAGGAGTGGCTTTAAGAAACTCTGACCACAACAGGTCCTCAAGGTTAGGAGGATTTTTCACAGACTTTTTAGACAGGGTATGAGGGTGACTCTCAATGAGTTCAATTTTCACAAAGCTCTTAAGGGTAGGGTTTTCAACCAACTTGAGGGAAGGGTTACATTGCGGGGACATGGCTAGCACATATTTAAACATAGCATAGAATAGGCCTTGATGTAACAGTGGGTTTACTCTATTGGTTAACCTCTGACTAAGAGAAGAAAAATGAAAAAAAAGGCAAGTTAATCTTCTCAAGGTGTCGGATGTGGTTAAGAATTGGGAAGTGGTAGCCATGGACCGACTGGAAGCAACCCTCAAGCTTGAAATACTTCATCATAAAATAACACAAATTGTGGTACGAAGGAGGAAGTAAAACCCTTGCATACCCATTTTGGAAGCTCTCAGCCTTCTCTTTATCCTAAAAAAATTTCTCTAAATAATCAAGGTATTTATCATTACCTTTGCCACCTTTTTTCCTTCATAGGCTAGTTTCATCACCTTAGCAATAATCTTTGTGTCCAACTTGGAATGGAGATCACCCATTTGCACCTCGCCGTCCTTCTAGGCATTGGAAAACTTATAGCTTAGCTTTTAATTACACTCTTCCATGGTAGCAAAGTACGGAGTAAACCCAGCTCTCTCAAAAAGCCCCCATAGCTCCAAATTTTTTTGTAGGCAATCATATTTACTCGGCTTCATTCTCTTCCTTGGGCCTCCCATGGCAAATTTTATTTGTAGAGATGATTTTTTAGAAAGAGAAGAAACTTGTTTCTTTTCCAGTCATTGTTCTCGACAATGGCAACATGCACCTCAATAAACTCAGTTCGGATAAAAACTTTTTGTTTATTCATTTGAGATAATAATGACTCCAAACAATTGATAGGATGTTTGAAAATCAAGCTAAGTCAGAAATCACCTTTTCAAGCCCCATCATAATTAAGTCTGCCAGCTCTGCCACCTTTCTTAGTCATGATTATATTTAATTTATTACTTGTCTTTCCATCTGCCTTAGCACATGTCAAAATGTCATTTCCAAGATCATTATTTCTTCATTTAAGCCTTCCTTTTCGAAGTACAAAATGATCCAAATACTTTTTCTTTTTCATCTCATTCCTCTTATTACTTTGGTATTCGGTGTACCTTTTCCCTCATGCCACCTAGTCCATCTCATCAAATAGATGTATCATGAATGGTTTAGGACCCTTCAATAAAAAAGGCCTCTACTTGAACTCACTAACCCACCTTGGTGTAAATGCAAGAAGACGAGTCCACTTATAGTGGAAGTTTCAGACTTGGAAAAAAGCTCAAAATTGGGAAAAATGAAATGGGATCCCGTTATTTAGCAAATGAGATCTTGTTTCACTTTAGGACCCTGAGCCAAAAACAAGACCCCATTTCATAAAAGCTTAAAATTTTATAAAAAAGAAAATGGGATCACATTTAGAAATAGGAACAAGATTGAGTTGCTAGAATGGGATTCTGGTTGTAAAAATTTAAATTTTCGGCTTGGTTTTCACTATGGGTTTCAAGTTAGAAAAAAGGATTGGGGAACTGACCCTTAGCTTTGGACTTGATTTGACCTACAACTTGAAGGTCATGTCAGTGCTAGTGAAATGAGTGACTTTGGACATATGTCTGAAGATGTTTTTTGCATAATTTTTTGACAAAATCAAAACCCATTATAGATGAGATTGTGTGGATTTGAAATATGTAATTTTTTTACAATTGGATTACTTTTCTATTTTTCAAATAATTTGTGATGAAAATGGTCCATAAACTTGAAATATCAGGGTTTTTTAGTATTTTAATATTTTTTTATTAAAATATTTTTTTAAAAATAAATTATACATGCATATTCTTCAAAAAATTCTTTTCAATTTGAAAATAAATAAAAAATTGATGATTCTAGGTTATCTTATGCATGAGGTACATGAGGAATTTTCAAAATAACAATTATGGCCAATAAAAAATTAACCAAAAAAATTACAAAAAATATCATGCACATTCTTCAGTGTGTTACAAGATCTCTTCCCAAAAGGATTCAAAAAAATACAATTATTTAGGTCAAAACATGGATGGCGTACACTTGTATGGTATGGTAAAAAAAAGTGACCTTTAAATAGTGGTTCCTAGACATGCCTATTGAAAATCAGTTTGCATCATTTGGGTATTAAAATAAATTACATATTTGGAAACTAGACTCAGGGTACTACATTCATATTACTATTGTTTTTAAGATTCAATCTTTAAGTGCTTCAAACTTTTATGTCAAATGAGACAATTTCTAAAAATCAAGGAAAATGCTTCCACTTTTTGGCCAAATATTGTACTCAACTTCTTGCACACACCCCTTGACATGTTTGCACCCTTAATTCAATCTCATAAGTTGTAGAAATAACATGGAACTTTGTACCCTTGTATTGAATTTCATTGAGGCATTTTTCAAGAATGCATTCATTATTGATAAAAGTCAAATAGTATGGAGGGGGGAATTGAGATAGTTAAGTGTAGTTGAACCTAAAATCTACTTGTAGGTGCAAAGGAAAAAATCCTAGGTGCTATTTATTGTAAGAAATACACCATCAAAATTTGACATTTTCTTTCTCTTAGATTTGCTAATAGACTTTACCAATTTTTTATAGAGTGGAAGGATTTTGAAAATTTTTTGTAATAAAATGGATCCTCTGTTAGAATTCATTGCCCCACCCCAAAAAAAAATTTCTCATAGATTGTCCCATGACAAATATAAATAAAAAATGGTACTATCACCCTTGCATTACATTCCATTTGAGCTATTTTGCAAGAATGCATTCATTGTTGGGAAGGTTAAATGGTACAAAATTAAGGGAAATAATGATATGTTAGAGTAGTCAAACTCAAAATCCACACATATGTGCAAATGGAACATTCCTAAGTGTCATAGATTCTAAAAAATGCTCCATTAAAATTTTCCACTTTTTATGCTAGATATCTTAGGAGACTACTAGATTGTTATAGCCTAAAAATATTAAGACCTTTCAATGACAAAACAAGACCTCCACCCAAATTTTTCTAGCCCACCCAACATGCACATTCCCTTAGTTTGGTCCCATGAGGTGTAGAAAGAAAACAATGGCACTTGGAAACCACCCTACACTAAACACCATTGAGATATTTTACAAGAATGTAAGGAAAAACAATGTATAGTTGAGGTAAATTGAGATAGGTTAGTAGAGTTGAACTCATCATGAACTTGAAAATGGAAATAAAATATTCATATGTGCTCTAGATTATAGGAAATTATCTTTCAAATTTTGACTTTTCTTTTGCTAAGTCTCATAAGATACTTTACTATACTATTTGAAGCCTAAAAGGATTGAGATTATTTGGTGATACAATGATTCATCAACTATAATTCATTACCCTACCTTGAAAATTCTATGCCCTCATTTTAGTCTCATACATTGTAGACATATAAAAATGACACTTGGAACAATGGCATAGAGTGCCATTGAGGCATATTACAACAATACATTCATTATTTGAAAGGTCAAAAATTATGGAGTCAAGGAAAATTGAGATAGGTTAGTATATTTAGACCTAAAATCCACTAGTAGGCATAGACACAACATTCGTAGGTGTTATGGATTTTAAGAAATACTCTATCAAATTTTGCAACTTTTTTTCTATTAGGTCTCTTAAGAGACTTTTTTGGATTATTATAACTCAAAAGCATTAGGAACTTTTTTATGGCAAAAAAAATCCTCCACTAAAATAAAATCTCCTATGCCAACATATTTTTACCCTCACTTTGGTCCCATGAGGTGTAGAAAGAAAAAATAACACTTCCAACACAACTGCATTGAATTCCACTAAGGTAGTTTACAAGAATGCATTCATTGTCAACATAGTCAAATAGTATGGTTTTGATGGAAATTGAGATAGGTTAGTTTACTTGGATTTAAAATCCACTTGTAGGTGTAGACATAGTACTCATAGATATTTAATGATTTTTGAGAAATGAACTCCACCAGAGTTTTAAACCTTTTTTTTCTTAGGTCTCCTAAGAGAATTTGGTAGATTACTATCAATCAAAGTGATCATGACCATTTAATGATGCAATGAGGCTTCCAATAGAATTTACTATCCTCTTATAATATGTTTGAACCCTCAAATATGGTCCCATGAGGTGTAAAAATAAATGTGGATTTTGGCACTGTTGTACTGAATTCCATTAAAAAATTTAGCAAGAATCCATTTGTTTAGCAAGGTCAAATAGCATGGAGTTGAGGGAAATTGGGATATTTTAGTGTTGTTGGACTTTAAATCCACCTATATGTTTCATTGGAACATTTTAGGTGCTATAGATTTTGAGGAATGTTTTCCCAATAGCTGTCACTTTTTTTTCTCTTAAGTATTGTAAGAGTCTTTACTAGACCATAGTGTTAATGTAGAAATGTTACTTAGTTATTTTATTCCTATATGTACAATCTTCTTCAATGAGAAGATCATTCCATTTTTTCACTTTTATTCAATCAATTGAGTTATTGCTTTCATACTCTTAGTTTGTAACTATTGCAGAGCATATGATTGCTTGACTTCCACAACTTAACCAAGTTCCATCACTTGATGAATTGATCTTGACTCTAATATGGTATCAAAGCTGAACTTGTTCAGTTGTGACCCAATATTATTAGGTAGCGAAATTGAAAATATTTTTATGTCAGCGAAATTGAAAATGTTTTTATGTTTGCATTCAATATCCTTCCTTGTGTAGGTGATTCTCTTTGTCCAGGGTACTTGTAAAGGCCATGACATCCGAGTGATTTTCAATAAAAATTTGCATTCAAATTATTGTTGTGTATGGGTTTGTATTCTGTGTTTTTATATCGTTCTATGAAGCATTGAGTAAAGAAAACATTGACCAGCATCATCTTCAAGTTTCCTGTACATGACAGAATGACGGCTGATTTGCAAAGAATTGGAAGAATAAAGAATAGACCATTATTGCATATGAAGATCATATGCAAAATCTATGGGCATAAATAGGCCGATATGTGAGGAGGCCCACTCGATTGGATATGTGTATTAGGCTACCAAGAGGTCCTGTAGCAACATGCCAATGTATTGATCTTGTATGGGTCTTCGATGGTGTGAAGGGCAGAGATAATTGATAGTGGAGGTCATTGTCCTTGGATTGAGTACATTGAGAGGCAATATCACAAATTTCTACAAGCTTTGGTTTTGTGTGCAGATGTAACAATTTCCCATGCGGCCATTACATAGTCCATTTCCAAGTCTTCTCCACATGACTCCCTTATCAGTAGCCTCACATTAATCAGCCCTCTAATCTCTGCACACCCCTCTATATGTTTGGTTGTGGATGAGTCAAGTAACAAATCTGCGTATACCACCTCCCACATTGCACCAACTCTCCAATGGTCAT